>OMNV01016316.1:0-20045 GCA_900303265.1 Brotula barbata | reverse complement strand
GTTTTTCCTGAATCAAAACCCACCAGTAGGAGGCGCTGCTGAGACATGATAGATTTCACACTGTGCTCAATTTGTGAGCTTGGCACATTCTACAAGAAAGTTGAAAAGTTACACACTGCAGCTTTACTGAAGCCTCATGAATGGAAATGGAAGATGCAAAGATCAGTTTTGACATTTTTGAACATCCTAAAATCAGAAAATAATGTTAATTCCTGGAAATCATAACTCCAGAAAACAGAAAAGAAGCCTGTTAACCTTTAATGACGATTTTATATAATATATTATGCTGTATCATTATAATATGATGATATAATGATGATCTTGCACCTTTGTAGATTTTTTTTTGTGCCAATCAAATTGAGGCTTTTTGTTTCAACTCTTGTCATAATGTCATCATTAAATGTGGCGTCACAAGGTTTTTTGGAAGCCGTTTTTAAGAAGCTTATGCAAGATTGTAGTTAACTTATTTTGAGAATAAGTAAACAGTCACCAAATTGATGCGGTGATTAAACTGAATAATTTGTACTTGGGTAAATTGCTGCTTGTCCTCAGCAACAGTTAAATGGTATTCTTGTGCTAATGGTTGTTCAGTCACCACTGATTCACCTCTCTATCAAAGGACAGGAAGCTACATTCACACTGAGTCAAACCACCAGAAACCTTTGTGTCTCTTTCATTTGATCTCTCTCTCTCTGTCTCACTATCACACAGACACAGATGTGCACACACAAAGCGTGTACAGTACAACAACATGTACACACAGGAAGAGGTCTCTGAGTTTGCGGCCAAGTGACAAAGAATTTACAGGCATGTTGTAAGGACCTGTAGAGCTCCGTCTGCATATGTGTGATAGTGTGTGTGTGTGTGTGTGTGTGTGTGTGTGTGTCTGAACAAGTGAGAGAAAAAAGTCTGACACTTGTCTATGAGCGCCTTATTAAAAAGGTGAGAAGTGAGTGCAGTGTCTGGAGGAAGGGGTTAATTGTGCTCTTTAAAGGAGGACATCAAAGGGAGACTGGTGTCAGGGCTAAGGGGCATAGGAGGGAGAGAAGATGAAGAGGAAGAGGAGGAAATAAGAAAAAGATAACCAATGTTGGGAGATCAGGGGACTCACAGAGAACTCGGGGCGGATTCTACCACACTGAAGTGTGGTAACCATCAGGCTGAGATGCTCTGAAGAGAGATAAAGTGAAAAAAACATAAGAGAGAGCCTGGGAGGACAAACAATGTCTCCAAGGAACGTTGATAAGGAAAATTAGCAATGCAGTGAAGAAAAGGGAGAAGATGGATTAAGAAAGCAGAGGATGTGAACAGTTGTGGAGGAAATATTGTCTGATCATATGGCTGCACATCTGCTTAAAAAAAAAATAGAAAGTAGAAAGTTGGGCTTTCACCTGAAGACCAAAAGTTTGTCCTCCAGTCTGAAACGAAGCTTAAGAGATAGGGAATATTGGACATGAAACAGATGGACGAAGATATGACTCACATTGCTAATGTTGCTCCATGTCTGCTCATTGCATAAATCGATGATTATTTGCTAACTTCTCAACTAAATCAACTTTAAAAGGCTGTAGCATATCATTCATCACTTTGTAAAGATCGCAATTTTGCATCATTGCATTTGAGGTAAACATCGCAGGTTACAGTTGTACTTTACCGACGTCACACAAGCAAATGCAAAGTTAAATCCAAGTATGTAAGTATTCATTTTGTTCATTTTAGGACATCGTATCTAAACATTTATGGTAATTTCCATCATTACTCTTAGTGGACACAAATTTTTTATTTGGATTAATTTCATACATATTTTAAAACCCAGAATCATTTTATTCTGATCACCATGAATATTTGTCAGTGTTCAATGGCCGTTAAGAAGTAAATTACCAAATCACCATTAAGGCCCAACAGTGTCCAGGTTGTTCTGAACTGTAATCAACTATTCACCCATCGAGTAGTGAGCGCTCCTATTATGAGTCTTTACACTGCCTGACCTCCTGATTGGCTGTGTAAGATGTTAACTTAATGTAGCATAGATGAGTGGACATTATCAGTGTTGTAATTAGACTCTGGAGTAGGCAGCTGTACAGCAGATGGTGGATCGGAGCTCTCAGACTAAACACGGAGTCACCGGAGACTCTAAATGGCTTCACATTCTCTGATATCACTGCTGTCTGTGTAAACCTCACAACTCCAAAATGAAACCTTTGTCATGTTTTCAGCTCATCTTTAGGCTGTTTACTAATTTGACTTGGTCCGATATCTTTTGAAGAAGTGGTGAGAACTCAGAGTCTCACAACTCATCAGTTGCTTGCGAAATTTTGTGTAAATACGAAAGTCAACCGGAGAGCCACGGCATTCTTCACCGTCTGTGTTCCCAAATGAAGAATGGACACACTGACTTTCCTTATCACATTCAATGGTTTATCTAAACAAGAGATTTCTTAAAAATGCTATTACTTAGTTTTAGTTATATAGTTATAGTGGATTGCACTCTCTCAGAAGGAGAAGTCCCACAACAGACTTCCAAATAATTTTTCACATCTTTGGTTTTGATTACAAAAAAACACTGTATATTTTTTACCATTTTTGAACGAGATATGATAAATATGAATTAAAGATTAAAGGTTTGCTCTATATATGTTTTACTTTTACATAACTAGGCTTAAGTAATTATAGGACTACTTTTTTTTTTTTTACATTTTTATAACTTTGTATTCTGCAATAAAGTAGAACTTTATTAAACTTGCAAAGCTTAAAGTTCTACTTCTATAAGAACCAAAAGGTCTTGAAATGTTGTAGAAGCTCAGTTTTTGTTCAGTTATGTCTGCAACATCAACAGGACATAAACATCCTGTTTTCACTCCGTGTGCACAGCAGTGCTTCAGTAAGAGAAGGCAGAAGTGGGTCAATGTGTTTTTGTGTCTTAAAGCATCGCTGAGGTTTAAAATATACATTTGATGACAGTATGAAAAAAAGGAAGTCTGGGTAAGAAATCACTTTTTTAAAATGTACCATCGAGAATGAACAGATATGATTCGTGTTGTAGAGAGAAAATGAGTAACTGTTTTAATGTTTATGTAAATCACAGGCGTGAAACCTGCTGAGGAAACTCGGCTCTAAAAACCTCCAGGCGGTACACGCAGAATACAGAAATTTCATTTTTACTCCTAAAATCCGGGAAAACAAATGACCTTCACCAGATTCATCCAAACCATTCTGTAAAATTTCAAAATCAGATTTTGAAATCATCATTTTGACTTTTGTCCAGTCATGAATTTCTCCTGTAATTGATGACTCTCCTGTGGATTGGACAGATGTGCGGCCAGAGCTAAAGTGATGAATTGCTCCAGGCTACAGAACTGAAAAGTAAAAATATCATTTGTAACTTTATAGCTGAGTCAGAAAGTAAAGTCCTGAAGTTTTCATAGCGGTTTCACCTCTTTGTTATTTTGGATTGGATTAATGAGGCAGCGTATAGAAACAGCTATAATACCAAATATTCTCACATTGTTATAGATTGGTTTAATTCCATCCAAATGTACGCTATTAGCTCCAGCTCTTACCTTCTAATATCCGCGTATGCTAATGTTGGCCTTTGAGGTATTCCCCGGCACACATCTGAGAATAATCACAATGATTCATTTCGCCTTTTTATAGCACAGACAAGTTCCTTTGTGTGTGTCTTCGCCTTGGGAGACTTTGCTGTCTCTAAGTGACTGGTCTTTAATTATCAGCACATACAGATGACACCACCTGCACCACGTGTTCTATCTTAACGTAATGAAGGAGACACCAGCATGAAAATAATCTTAATAAGTCTTACTGAGAAATGGATCTCAAATTCTCCTTTTAACCCGCTTACTCTTTCCCGTGCTCTATCTCTCCCCTGCTGTACAAGGCAATCATCATTACTGTAAGTTGGGTTATCCAATACACTGATAGTCCTTTGATCCACTGATCTCATTGAGGTAATGAATCTACGTGTATACTTAAAGTAATGAATAAGATTCTTAAGTATCTGGCCCTGAGGTTCCCTGCTCATCAGGGCCTACAGCAGTTTAAGCATGTGGTTCTGATCAGTTCAATTAATCACAGTTTATCAGGCGGAGGTTAATTTCTTGCTGGAAAAACACCTAAAATCGGCCTTTGATGCACTTTGTGTTTTTTGTCTCTGTCACCTGCTGGAGCTTTGGTTGTCAAATGTACAGAGGAGAGAGACGGCTTGAATTACAAACCAAACTTCTGTCTGTGGGCTACGGTCAGGTACCAGGCCAAGAGAGCACACATGTGAGCGTCCAAGGGCTGTGTTTGTGCATCTCTCTCGCTCCCTCGCTCCCTCGCTCCCTCGCTCTCTCTTGCTGTGTGTGTGCACAACATGTGTATCTGTGTGTGACCAGAAACACCAGGCGGTGTGAGTAATGCTTAGCCTTTGGATGTCTCTCATGTGAAGCGACGTCAGAGCCTGTTAGTAAATGATTAATCAACAGCGTTATTTGGGCTAATGCTGTCTGATAGCATTTTTCCTGGAAGCTCTGGAATTCATCTTCCCAGCTGGACTTTTACAAGATCTCTCTGCTCTGCAAGGGCGTGACAGAGAATTAAAAATGGAGCGGCATTTTGGGATTGCAACACTATCAAGAAATATCTTGCGTGATAGTAAAAATAAACACTTAGATAATAGGGAGAATTTTATCTGACTTCCGGGAATATTGGATGGGAACTGACACACATATTATTATTATTGTTATTAGAAGTTGTTTTTTTTTTATTTACACTATACAGCCTAGGCTCTTTGTTCGTGTTTCAGTGTTTTATGATATATAATAATAGAACAATAAGCATTAACAAACATGCAAATATTACATTACATCACTGAAACCTTTGGGGCTTTGTTATTACAGCAACAGTACGGTGACAAATTATGGCTTATAACTTATCTTGCATAATATCTTAGTGATGACAAATTATCCTCTTATCTTTCTCTCTCTATCGTCCTTAGATAGCAACTTCACCTCCTCTCTTTATCTCGTAGAAAAATGGACTCTATGACATCATTCTGTCTATTTCCTCTCTGACCTCCATTTAAAACGCCACATAATGAGATCCACCCATTATGTGGAGCTTCCTTTTTTGACGGTGTTTGCCTAGAAATTGCCATTGAACCAATCTATCTCCATTTTCTTGTTTTCTATCTTAAAGGGAAAAATCTCAAACTCCCCTCATTGTTATTTAATTTATTGTTATTTCTATATTATTCCTACTCACCTTTTTTCACCTCCCAGCTTCGAGTGGACTCCTGTTGATTTCACGCTGTCGACTGGATATGTTGCCGTGTGAGGGACGGGCGTATATAAAATCAGACACATTGACAGATTTACCACCGTGAAGATCACAGACATTAAGGAGTGGCAGCATCTGTTGGGTTGAGACTCGAACAGATGAGCAAGATGAGAACTTGAGTTTTGGGAAATGTCTGGAATTTGACAATAACGAGATACTGATTGCTGAAAGTTTTGAGGAATATGACAAATACTACATGAATGTAATTGTCAGGCGTGCAGACTAAGACACAATGAAACATAGAGATAGGGTGAAGAAGACGAGCAGAATGTGTGTCATCTTCACCCACTGTGCTCACCATGACCAGGGAACTCGCCTACTGCTGAAGGCCCCAACGTCCTGGGTCTAAAGATTCCTTTACAAAAGCTGTTAGAAAAGCTTTAATCATCTCCACTCAGGGTTAAGTTATTGTAAGTGTAAATCAAAAGGGGATATTGATGTTCTACCAGAGAAATAATAATAAGAAATGACTTGCACAGCTGCTTTGGATCTTCGATATGCACTTTGCACACAATAAAAACAACACTCTTAAGTTCAAATTTATAGCAACAGTTTACACACATGCTGCTCGTACTGCATCTCTCCATCTTACACTGAGAAGGTTTCGGTCTTTTTAAATGATTATGTATTTATTTTTAAGTAAACTGAGGGGGGAAAAAGGGGGAAAAAAATGCTAATTTCCAGGTGTTTCACCAGATGTGGCATAGAGCTTCAACTGAATATTTAAGATTTGTAAGATCGGTAAGACAGATTTTCCTCTAAATTGAATTTAAGGTATTAAATCTGCTAATTACCAATCTAAGAGCACTCTCGTACACAGGACCAACATTTGGGGCTTCACTTTGATCTCAGAAAAGACCTACAGTCTCTCTCGCTCTCTCTTTGTTCCTGAATTCCTCTCCAATATGGACTTTTGGCATCTACAGCTCGTGTAAGTAAATTTTGGCAAGTAAAACCATGTTGTTAGGGACAGATTGTAGCCTCGGTTAAAATACCAGGAAATGCCAAATTTTAGTATGAACTGGAGCTAAAACCTCTCTCTGTCTCTGGTGTTTAAATGAACCTACGAACACAAATCACCATTACAAAATAGCTGCATATGAAGGTCAGACTTAGGAGAGAATGCACCACAGTATTGGGCTCCTCCTCTGGGGAAGCAGCACTGTGTTCAGGATGTGTCATGGCGTTGGGCCTATTGGGCTGGGCGCTCATTACATGACAAGATGGCCCAGATGCGTTTTCATGATGGATTGGTTGGCAGGGTTCGGTGTGGTGCCTTGTCACCTCCCTGCTATGATGGAAGACAGAAAATACAGTCAGATTATCTCAGTTGTCCTCCGACCAAACATTGTTTACATTATGTTGTGCAACATCACATGTGCACGATGTGGATTTGTAGGAATGCCAAAGTATTATTGCAGTACAAACCCAAGACATCCATCAGTGGGGGAACACTCGAATGCTGAATGTGTAAACTGATGATTATTTGTTCTAATTGTAATAAAAAGCTATATCATCATTACTATGGAAATATACTAAAATGAATTGAATTTAAGAACAAGGCTCTCTACGTTCTGATCCAGTTCCCTCGTGGAGAGTTCTCACATTTCCTCTCTCAGCCCAGTGGTCCAATCTGTGTCAATTTTTGGATTAAATACATAATCAGAGATGATCTAATGAGGCTTCAAAGCTGATGTCAGAGACATGGAACTCACAGAATCCCAGCAATGTTATTTCTCACATCAGTTTATCGCCTCCCTAAATGCCTGCGTTTCCACCAAGGTGGTTTATTGCTTACCTGTCAAATGTATCCAAAAAAGTAACGGTTAATAAAATAATAAAAGTGGCATTTGTCTTTGAACTGTAAAATGTTTGCATGTGTTTTGTGCCAAGGAAACCGAATCCTCCGACATCTTGCAATGTTCAAAGAAAACTGTCAGTGGGGTACAAGTGTTTTTGTGTGGTCCCTTTAGACGAACGAGGCTGATTTATCTGTGAGAGGAGCTCAGTTCATGGACCTTAGACAACCTATAAAACCTGTGTATAAAGAGTAAAGGAGCGAGCCCGTCAGAGAGAGGGAGAGAGATGGGGGATGGGGGGGTCATGTGTGGGAGTTGTGGTTGTGAGGGAATTTGTTGATTCTTTGGGGTTTCTCTGTTTCTGCATGTGTGTGTCAAAAAGATTTAGTTGGTGTTGAAAGGACGAAAGAACAGCTTGTACAGATAGTGAAAGGGCTGGTGCCTCACACATATATACATGGAAACTGATAGGACTATGTTATGATATTATTAATCATTCTACTTTATAAGCACAATAGATAATTCTCCTAATCTGACCGATGTTCAACACATTAAATGTAGATTTAAATATTTCTTAGCTGTTTTAGGAGATCAGAAGGGCTCAGATGTTCGTACTGTCATAAACATAATAATGCAGATGTATCCAGTATACACTAGGTTTATATAAACAGAATGAATCATTTTTATTATCATTATTATCATAATTATCTTTATTGTTATGAAAAATGTTTATCACTGAATACAATTGATTGGTCATGTGTTTCGGCCACATATTTTAGATTAAATCATCATGTGCTCCATTACAAGTTAATTATAAATATGTAGTACACAGTACATACCTTAAAAAGTATTGTTATGTATTTTTAAATGTGTCATATCTCATTTGTTTTGATGACCAATGACGCAACGACTTATTCTCAAAAATGTAACATCTGACTGGCTGCCGTTATCTTTGTACAGGCATCCGTTTACCCTGTAAATAGCAGCAAGGATCAGGATGGAACATGTAGCTGTAGCTAGAAAATGACATTGATCAAAAAAAGCATGACATCATCTGCATACGGGATGATCTTCATGAGAAACGCTCTGATTTCTCATCCATTGATGTCAGAAGTGCGTTAATCGCACTAAGAATGATTCCATCGGTACAACATAGTGGCAGAGAAAGAACATAGAAAAAAATTGTAATTTAATTAGCACCACTTGAGTTTTCTCCAGATGCTCTGCGGTCTCCCCACATTCTGAACACATGTAAGTCACGTGGAGGGCAGACTCTGAATAAGCCACAGACTAAGAGTGATAAGAATCATTGACGCGAGTTGCACCTGCTGAAATGCTCCGCAATGCTGTTATTGTGTTGAATACATCGACCAAATCACCTCAGAGAGAAAGTCTTAATCCTTAGTTTGATATTATAAATCACTTTTTTTAAACGGAAGATAGCTGACAAAATTTGGTTGATTTTAGTTTTAAGAATAAATAGAAATTACTTACACCTCTTATTGCACACCTAAAAAGGAAAATGAATGTGTGTGATCTGAGACTCAAAAGTAGCCACCCAAATCTCCCTAACACACACGACACACGAGTTAGAAGAACACACACCACCAATTCCCATATTGTCTCATTGCTCATCAAATTTTGATTGCTGACAAGGTTAACAACCGCAATCACAATGCAAACACATTTAATGGGACATGTTTGTGTGGTGTGTGCAAAGTTCATGACCTGTGTTGTGGTGATGTTCATTCATCCATTATGTTTTATTAGCCATTAATCATTTCTCTGAGAGGCATGTGCACGCAGTTGGGTCTTCGTTCCAAACATCAAAGATCTTCGCGTGTTGCTGCCTCCATATGAGGGACTTGGCCTCAACAGTCGCATTCTTACAGGCTGCGGAAGGATAATGCAGATCGAGAAGGGAAGGGGCGGGGGAAGGGTCAGAAAAGCGATCAACCTCAGCAGAGAGACGGCAGTATAGTTCATGTAATGCCTGCATGTGAGTGAATTGGCCTAAGTTGACACGTTGTGGTGCTGAACTCAGTTGTGCTGGCCTCCATATGAAAATCCCTTTGAAATTCATACAAACATGTCATAGGGCCAAATCTATTTTAATTTATTTTATTCTATTTAAACTATACTACTCCTAAAATAAAATAAACAGAAGTTTAAAGGTGCTTGACACGAGATTACTTGTATAATTTAGCAAGTGCCTTAAATCCAAGATACAGATTCAGTTTGATTCATTTTCAATTCATTTTTCAGGCTGGTTTCTTGTGAGCTTCAGCTGAATGGAGAACAAAATGAACCTGAAGGGTCCAATAATGTGTTGCATTTGGTGCTGGATCAGAACCGCTGAGGCAAAGTCATCAAGAAGACGTTTCTGTTTCACAATATCCACTTTTAGTCGTACGCAGAGCCGTGTGACGGACGGCCGCTGTGGGAATCCATGAGTCAAGCCATCAGCAGCTAGACAAGGGGAAGCCCGGTCTCACTGTCCTCATTAACAGGAACAGACACGATGATGAACCCTGATGAGTGTCTGCTTTCATGTAACACCCTGTCTAATGTTTAGTGGCCCTATTATTACTGGAGTGTGTAAACAGGAGAAATCACTACATACAGACATGGGATTAGTCCAGGAGGTTGAGGTGTTTGTTGTGGTTTTGCAACTATGTTTGTGTTGTCGTGTGTGTGTGTGTGTGTGTGTCACCACCAAACACGAGGCTGTTTTGATGTTATCCTCGATTAGTTTTATGTATTAGTTATGTAACTAAAAGAGACGCAAATGCAGAGTTGACAGGATGACACTGTCCTCTGCCTGACATATGAACACGATGGTTTCCATGTTATTTGTATTAAGGGATCTATTTTAAAACATTTGCAATGTTTTAATGTGCAAAATAACGCATTGATCAACGTCTCTTTTGCTGCTGTGCACACTGAGTGAAAACCAGAAAGCCTGCTGCATTCTGATTGGCCACCAGTCCTGGGTCAGACCAATCACTTGTCCACTATGGGTGCAGGTAGATGGATTAAGATGGGTGACATGATGATGTAAACATATTACCAAACAACAAATGATGAAAAATAACAAAATGAACAATATGTTCATTCAATTATACGAATGTCATCCAAAAATGAGAACACAGGAGTGGAACCTAAAGAGCAACCTGTATATCAAGGCCTCTCTCTGAACACATTTCAAATGTCTTCTCTGGCCCTAAACACACATCTAAAACACCCTGATCTTGAAAGTTGAGTATCTAGCGCTTAGCAGGTTAATTCAAGTGCAACTCAAGTGCTTTAAAGTGCCGCACTTTCAAAGCATTTCCAGCTCACTTTTTGTTCCTGCCTCAGCTGCGGCCTCGTATCTTCGTTCCCTGCGAGCGGCTCTATGTGCTGTTTTTGACTTTGGTGTGATGGCATGTCTAGACAGAATGCATTTTGCAGGGCTTTGAGTTTTCTTTGTATGATCTATGTGTGTACCTGGGGATGGTTTGGGATGGCTTCACCACATCACAGGGCTTTGTGTGGCTCAGTTTGTTCTCTCATCGCAGATCAGACATAACTACCTTTCAACTCGTGTCGCCTCTTCCCCTCTCCTGACTGACAGCTTGATGGGGGAGGTGTCGCACATGGAAGAGAGTCTGGCGTGCATATACAGTACGCAGATGATAGCGCTACAGGCTGGATGATAAGTGATGATACGTATGTGAGGAGCTGTAGAGGAGTGTGTGTGAGTGTCAGGGGGATATTGGCCCACTTAAACCCAACACCTGACATCTGAACCCGAGCACATGGAACAGGACAGGTGTTGGGTTCCAGCTTTGACCAAAGTAATGGACCAGAGCAGTGGTAGGTGTAGGTGTGTGTGTGTGTGTGTGTGATGATTAGAAAATTCCCAGTAACATTAGCAAGCACCTGATTGAACTTCCCATGCCTCACTCTTTCCCCTTTCTGACCTCTTTGTTATCGTGTGTGTACATGAATGTGCACGTTTGCGTGTACTTGTCAGCAGCACAAGTGTCACTGTACAAACAAAGCGTAGCTATGGACGCAAAACTTTCCAGGTGGAACTTTGAGTACTGCACGCAAACCATGTTCTTCCAGGGAGGAAAGAACATAAATAAAGTACCAGATGGCAGAGGAGACGGGATGCTTTGATAAGAGGAGATAGTGCTGTTATTCAATTTGAATTTATGTCATCTGCAGATAAGCGTATTTCAATAAAATGTAACTTGCAGACAGGTCAGAATGACTTTTCCATGGCACCAAATTTCACAAGCGATTTGTCAAAGCGCTTGATCAGAAAATGAAATCATATGTTCATTTTTGTTGGTTATGATGAGCTGTACGATGCTAAACAGGCTTACTAGCTCTGTCAGAATCTGCGGCAAAGCTCTGCAGAGAAAAGATGACGTGTAGTGCAGAAAAACGTGCTTCGATCTGCAGCGGAGGGTCTCAACAAGGTACAAATAACTTTTTAGAAAATCACAGACGAGTAATCTATTCATTTCTCCAATTTATTCATGAGAAATCGTCGTGTTGTTGCATCGATGCATCGTTGCGAAAGCGTTGGTGGCCGAGGTCGAGAGAGTGCTGAAAGGCTGAGAGCTATCTTTAAAATGAAACAGGTTCGTGCAGCAGGATGTTCTCCGTGGCTGAAAGGTCTGGGAGCATTTTGACTTAACCAGAGTCTCTGCTCCCACACCACACACCTGGCCTCCATTTTTTACTCTCCACTGATACCAACATGGGATCAGCATGGGTCAAAACGAATGAGAGAAACAAATGTATAACACCGCGTTTGCGTCCTCGCTACAGTTAAAGTGTGAAAGGAAGCATTGCTGTAATTGCTCCTTTACATTTATTAGTTTTACTCGCGTCCCATTTTGCCTCTTGACCAGTTTGTTGTTCCGTGTTGAACATGTTGATAATGTGAAACCAATTTTACAAATTTCACCAACATCTCGCGTGCTTGCCTGGCCTTAAGACTGCGTGACCGCATTACACGCTCTGCAATTTTGATGCTGTCTGCGATTGGTTCTGGCAACCGTTCCACCTTTTAATCATGATCCCTGATTGGTCACATGCCGTCTTCACTGTTAACTTTCTACAGGATGAAATAAACAAGAACAGAATAGAGCCATGTGAATCATTAATCATCAAAGACAATCATCTCTGTCTCTGACCCCTCCACTTCCCAAAACCATCAAAATCTTTCACTTCTCACCCACACACTCGACTCCCCCGTGTTTTCTTAAATTTTTTAATTGCCTTCATAACCGTCAAATTGTCAAACTTTATACGTTGGAGTCAAAGGTACCGACTTCAGTCAGGTGCTGAGTCATTACAGAAAACAATAAATTCAATCTGGGACGGGAGGAATGTAAATAGAATTCTCAGGTCTGCACGCAATCTGCCAAAGAAAAGTCATTTTCATTTCGCCGTCATCTTTGAAGTTTAATAAATTTGTCCAGTGCAATAAAAAAAATGGGGGAATTCTCATTTGATTTCTAAAAATATGCCTGAAAACTTTTGTATACCTTTTTGACTCGAAATAAGTTTCATTTGTTAATACCAGTTCATAATATTAAGACTGACACACACAAATGTTACATCTCTCATTTTCTTTTTTCCTTTTCTTTTAATTCCTTTAGCCAGATAGATGGAAGGAAATGTAATGATTAATTTATCTATCCCTCGCTTTCTCTGAAACCAGAACTAAGCCACCTGTTGCATTATTCACCCAGAACCAACACTCCCTACATCAATATTTCAGTGGAGGCCATGCACCTCGACTGGGCTTTGCCCAAATAGTGATATGAGACATCCACCGTGGTGGATGGAAGTCAAATCCAGCCGGGAAATTTAGTTCAAAATGAACAAGATGGAGGTAAATTAAAGGTGAAGTATTTTTAAGCAATTCAGATGACACGTAGAAGGTCGAGCCACAGATAGATTTTCAATTATGATCGCGTCGTCTGATTTCAAAATAAAAGTCTATCAATTGCGGCATGGATGTTTCTAGAATCTGAGTTAACACCTCCAGATCTAAACGGGTGAAGCGGTTCATCAGGTTCGTTTCATCAGCACCAAGGCTGCTGCCAATGAGTTCGCAGTAAATCAAGTGATGGAAATAAGCGTTGCCTTGGTGTACACTGAATTAGCATTCCAGTGGTAGTTGTGTTTATCATTCCAGCTTTTTGAATCTCCTGCATGGCCCACAGAGTAATTACCTCCATGTAGTGTGCATTATTAAAATATGGAAGCCTTAACTTGTAGAAAGAAGATTATTCTAAGAATCTGTCAAACAGTGGTGCATTTGGCAACATCGTCAAATCTAAACACAATCGTAGGAGCGGCACCATCTCATGTTCCAGATCGCGGTGTATGCCGGCGCTTGACAAATTAAGTGTGAAAGTTGTTTTCTGCTTTTGTGGTGTAACATTTAGAGCCCAAGTCTGCTCCATTCAAGAATATATTCCACAGAAACACTTTTACCACAAGAAACCAGGAGAAGGCAGTTCCATTTTTTTAACACTTTTTGTTTGAATGAAGTAGTGGTTACATCAACATTGGTTCTCAAACAGGGAGGTAAACCAACACAAAAATGGGATCACAAAGCCGGGGGATATTGGAGCCACAAACAATCATTTCATGTTAGCTTTCATATTAACACAACCACTCACACTTTTATGACTCATTTTATGAACACAGTCAATTTCATCAAAAAAATCGATGAAACTCAAAGGAGCTGGTACAGGATGAAATTCTGATGAAACTGGCTTTTCTCAGATTCTGATATGTTTTGGATGAAATGAACGCAACTCCTTGAAAAGATGCACAAAATAAATCTACTGTTACTGTAACATCAGGTCAGATAATTCTCTTCAAAACATGTATGCATTGCTGTGTAAAAGCCAATCTAGCAATTTAGTGACCAAGGTCCTAAAAAATGTATAATTTATACAAAATGTATAAATTATATGCACAACAGAGAGAACAAACATCCATGCCTCATTTTATTGCAAATTTTCTACAATTTCAAAGGTTTGAACATCAAAGAGAGTTTGAGTTTTACCACTGATTGAAAGGATCAACAGTCATTAACACTTGATGTTAGTTGGTCTTGATGTTAGCACAGCAAAACACACACTAATCAGAAAGAGGTACTTCAAATCAACTCTTTTTGAGGCGCCTAGACTGATCAATATAAGCATCACCTGACACACACACACACCCACACACACACACACACACACACACACACTTGGGAAACTGGCTGTAATATTTCTGTTCCTGTGTGTTGTTTGTTTGATTGGATGCTTATTATGCTATCAGTTCTGTTGGTGTAAGAACATATCTGTACGGCAGATGTCAGTGGGTGATGTCTGTTTCACAGATGCTTCGTTTAGTGTCTCAAATGAAAGTATGTCAGCGCTTTCCTTTAAAAGTATAATTAGGCCTGTTATGACTTCGATTTGAGTCAGAATTTGCAGCATGGCCCTTAGAAATAAACGTTGTCTGCGTCATGTCGGTTTGAGTAGATGATGGTGACTGAAGAGGAACAGCAGCCTTGAACCAGACTGCCCTCTGTGTCGTTTGTTTGCCCTGCAAATCATCATGGAGTCCTCTGACCTTCACATGTTGAAAATAACTGCGTCTATTTACTCAAGTTATCTGCTGAAGTACAGTTTTAAGAGTACTTGTGCTTTACTTGGCTATTTTTGTTTTTTGCTACTTTCATTCTTCGCCCCTGCTACATTTTGCTGTTTTGAGTGAAAACTTCTGGCATGTCTGCCTTGTTTTGTTTGATGGCATTCCATTCATCCATCCAACTCATTCACAATTTAGAGTTTCCAATTCACCTAGACTGCTTGACTTTGCACCGTGGGAGGAAACCGGAGCGCTGAGAGGACACAGGAGGAGAACCGACGTCCTCCATGTTGTCTTTGCTTGCTTGGTGCCATTTGAGCGATTAGCCTCTTCATCTCCGAGGTAACCAACAACGGGCCCAGCTTCATAAACTCTAGAGTTTTATTTTAAATTCACGTGACAAGCCCAAAGATTCCAATGATATCAGATATATTAGGATGCACATTGAGTATATCTTTATAAAATTATAGCTACTAAAACCAGAATAAATATAAATTAACTAAATCTATTAATTAACAGAACTAAAAGAAGCTGTACCTAAACAAAAATCTGAAACGGCGAGACAGTGGGATTGATTTTGTGTGTTTGTTTGTGTGTGTGTGTGTGTGTGTGTGTGTGTGTGCTAGAGACATGGTGGCATATGGTGCTGAAGCTTAGGTGGCATCTGGACACAGCTGTGTCTAGTTCTCACATCTGCAGTTGATGAACCAATCAGGCAGGATAGACAGGAGGGTTCCCTGCTGGATTCACACAGAAGGAGAAACTGAGTGTTCTGAAATGTTTTATTTGTGCTAATTTATGTTTTCCCTTTAATTCTCTCAGTTATAAATAAAAGTCATCTGTGGCGTCCTTGTGTGACGTTACAGCAGGCTTTTTTTGAAGATAACAACCTAGAAATTGAGAATTATTGTATTCCTTTTCCAAGTGTACTCAATTATCAATGAGTTACTAATGTTCAAAGATTATTAAATAGATTTCTTTTTAACCATGAACAGTGAATTCAATTACCAATTAATATATCTGTTTTTAAGGCGTTAAATCAACAGATCAAGTTTGACACATATGTTGAAATTTAATATGATTGATAAAATACATAAATGTAGACAAAACAATCCGTTTTTTTTGCTGCTCACATATATTTAAATTTTATTTTATTGAATTTTCCATTATCAACTATTAACTGAAATAAATAATCAGAATATTTCCATCAATACAAACCATTCTTCTAATCAGTCGGACTTTTCTTTTTTGTTGTCTTTATCAATTATCTCAGTCAACCATCAGACGGAAAAGCTTGTGTTTGTCATTAGCGAATCGTACAAAAGATGAATCAGTTTTGACGTTGAGTCTGGCATAAACACGCAGTTGTTGTCTTACGATTGTCTTTTTGATGACTTTTACGGTCATCAAAAAAACCCTCCAGGACAGATAATGATCGTGGATGTGTGTGTTTCATACGGCCCATGTTGTTCAGATTACAAAGACACGTGAAAGATGCAAAAATCCCCCTAAAAAAACCCTCCTCTCTACTGCACCAGGCTTCTGAACAGGTACAATAAACACTGCTGGTTTGGAATGGAGTCAGACGTCACATTTTATGTCCCGGTCCCTTTGAAGTCTTGTTTACTTGTTGTTTGCTTTGGATGAGCCTTGTTCGTGATTATAAACCAATTTGTTCGGAAACACCATGGGAAATACTGTGGCGTGTGACTCATGAGGCACACTTCAACCAAAGCACCAACTTCACTGTTTTATGTCTTGTTTTGAGAACATCTTTGTTTATGTGTTCTGAAGGTCTTGTCTCTTCTTTGGCATACCTTCTGAGGCCGCACGAGAGAGAGCCTTTGACTGGTGTCTCACTTATTGTTGCAGTTAACGAGCTGATTGGTGTTTGTTTCCATTTCAAGCGTATGTAGTTCATCCTAATGACACGCCGCACATAATGCAGCGGAGAAACAAAGCTGCTGATTTGTTTGAAATCAGCTGGAAAATTTTATTCCTCGCGTTTTCAGACCTATCCGTTGTTTGTAAACATTACTAAGGTTTTTGTTGTGAAATGTCCTCACAAATAAAAGTACTCAAAGGCGGAGGTATTCCCCCTGAGGACAGAGGCAAGGTGAAAAGACAAGTAGGTCAGCTGGAAGTGCACCGTATGGAACAACAGCCATCATAGATGAGCCATGAAATGTGGTCAACAAAATCCGAAAATACACCAACATGGAAAGTACCATTACCTCAAAAGAGTAAACGTAGATGCTGACCAGTTTGTTTCCAAAGTGTTCTTGCGTTCGCTGAGTGTCCATAACTGTAACCTATCCAACAGATTAACCGTAACTCTGCTCTACGTGTACGTTAGCTTATTGTAAATCCTTTTTTTTTTTTTTTTGTCCATAAGTGCTTAAATGTGTCTGTAATTACGCTTAACTGCCAGGGTCGTTTCTGCTGAGCTGGTTTGAAGACCATAATGTGTTCAAAGCCACCAACTCAACCGCAATGAAACAATTAGCATCATTGAGCCCAACTGCTGGTCCCTAATGGCGTTCTTCTAGGCAAGAGCAATCAAGACGTATCCAAGGCATGACCAACGGAGCCAGAGGGGATGTGCGTCAACTCATCTAGGTTGGACTTCTCCGAGCCGCTCACATCAACTGATCCCAAATCCGTGTCGTTGTTTTAGGATAAATAAAATCACGGTCGTTCACTCTAGGCGCTGACCCCAGATCAGCACGTCGACTCTGCCCATCTTTGAAGTTTGGCCTCAGATCGCAACAGCAGTTTAAGCCAAAACCACAAAACAAGGAGACTGACTCATTCCTTTCCAATGAGAGAAAAACAAAAAAAAAATAAAACGACGAATAATCTGTTCCAAAAATACGCAACGGGACAGCTACTGCTTTATTTCTTTTGCGTTCCTTTAAAAGAAATAAAATAAAATCGTATTAAAACACGTTTAACACATTTTACTGAGTTAAATTTGGGTAGTTTTAACCCCTGTGGTCCATCGTGAGTGATATCGGTGAAAGCTACTTTGTTACGAGAATCAATTGTGAGTCACGTGTTACCTTTTGTACGGTAAATGACGTGTAAGCGACAATCCCCTCCATAAAGCGAGGCCCCCGCAGCCTCGCTCAGGAGAGGAAAGAGCCGAATGTGTGGTGCTTCGCTGCATCCAACAAATTGTTTTCTGGTGTGACGAAACATTTTTTTTCCCCCTCATGGACAACTGACTTCCAACATCTGAATCTTGTTAGGACCGTTACACAGAAAAACAAGACTGCAGGGCGAGGCAACAGAGAGATCAGACAGTAACTGATCAGCAACTGATAATTAGTTCAATAATGATCCCTGCTTGAAACGATGCGATGGTAATGATTAAAGCTAATAGAAATGTTTCGTGTTTTAATGGATGGAGGTTGGTGTGTGTGTCTCTGTGTGTGTGTGTGTCTGTGTGTGTGTGTTGTCATCCTATACGGCTACATTCAAGTCCCAGATCCACTGACCTCCTGTCCTCGCTGTGTTGTTTCTAACTGTCTGTCTAGTCATCCGTCTAACTAAGCTGCGTTTTAACCAAAAATCAGCGGACGGTTCCTTGAGTCAGCCTAGTTAGACACCGATTACATCATCAGATGTTCCTGCCACTAATCTACAAACGTACTTGATGTACGGTCATTACAATTATTTGTAACCATTAAATAAACTCCACACCAGTAGTAGTGAACTGATATTTTAAAATGACCTCACCGCTCATTTCAGTCAATCTTAGATAACATGTTTCATCACAGCTCCACCACATTGCATTGTGGGATTGCTTCATTGGTTAAGGATACATATGTTGCTATTCTAGAAATCAATCAATATAAGACATTTTAATGGACAGCATCTTTAAGGTGTTTACAATGTTATTCTCTCTCTCTAATTCTGGTGGATTTGAAATTTATCTCACTGATTCATTGACTGCAAATGCTCTTATTCTTTTACATTGTTATTTCATTCTATGTACATCGCTGGGTAATGGGACAGACTTATATTTTCCAGAAATATAAGTCTAAATATACTGTACATTTAGATCATGATTTTTTTTTTTTTTAAAGAACTTGAATCTTTTTTATGTTACAGGATATCATTAACTTCTTTGTAAAAGTATCAGGTGTGTGTTTGTACTAAATGTGACAGCATTCCGTGATATTGTCTGATACTTCTAAGACAATGGGAAACGTTTCCATGTGGAAGGCGAGGCCCTTCATTTGCATACAGCACTTTGTGAAACCTTGTCGTATTGTGCTGTCCATGGTGCTGAATGTTATCAGCAGGTGTTGATGTGTAAGTGTCGTCTGGGGCCTGCGTGTATGAACATTACATCTCATAAGCAATTACAGAACACAAAGTACGCATACGTGACCATTCATCAATCAAGGCGAGATTATAGTATGTGTATACGGCTTTTTAGAAAATTCAAGGTGATTTACATAACTCAGTATGATAAAAGCAGTCAGTCAAAGTCTGCACTTTATGTGAGGTTTCCGCAACACTAATCATCAATTGAATTTTGCCACCTGCATAGTCAAACTTTGAGTTAACAACATTAACTTGAGTGACAGCTCTTGGCAGCACCTCACTGTGTATCTGGGTCATAGATGACCACTCAAAGGAAAATCCTGCCTGGTTGCGTGATTGCCCTTTTTCCCTCGCTGTTGATTTGCTGCAGCGCTGTTGCTCATTTCCAATAAGGAAAAGTAACAAGATCCTACAATACCAATGTATCACAGATTGGCACAGTCTCTGTCTGTCTGCATACTTTAATTGTGAGTCAGGAGATTTAGAAACAACTGTGAGAAGATTTTCCATCGTTTTGAAAGTGAGAATTGCATGAGGAAGACAGGAGAAGCGAAGAGGCTGCAGCGGAGATGTGGCTGCTGTCTGAGAATGTGAAAAGGAAATTAAACGATGCTGAAGCCAGACAGCAGACCTAGATTCTCCAAAGGTGAAATGCAGAAGATAGCACCTGAAACAGAAAGGATCGTCTAAACATTAAGATTTAAATGGTGCAGGTACCGTTGGTGAATTAATGATGTGATCCACCAAACACTACAGCAGGTGATTTCACGGAAGAGCACACATTTAACCAGCCAGTCAATGAAAGTCAATGATGTCAAAACAAGAAAACCATTGTTTTGTTGTATTTATACCAAATATCTATATATATACTCTACGCATATTTGTCTCAATATCATTTATTTCAGTTTAACT
>OMNV01016315.1:17714-33448 GCA_900303265.1 Brotula barbata | reverse complement strand
GCTGAGAACAGCGGAGTTTCCTCTGCTGCAGCTGAACAGCGGACATGTGGTGAAGACGTCGCTACAGACCGGTCACTGTCTCAGGTGCATTTAGTTATTATAGGACTTCAACCTCAGAGCTCTCTGTCTTCAGCCATGACCGAGCCAGTGTAAACATTAGCACATGGCTACCAGGACGGCTACGGAGCTCAAGCCGCAGCCCCTTCCAGAGAGATTGACATGAACTAGGCGTGGTCAGGCGCAGCTCATTAATAATAAAGAGAGACGCCCTTAAAACAGACCTTTCTGAACAGAGCTGTTTTTAGCTGATAAAGAGAGAACTACAATATTTGATCCAAAGGCAATTTTGACCGAAGCGTGTCACAGACATGTCTTTAACACACCTGGGAACTATTTTAACTTGTGGAAAAGGGGCATAATATGTCACCTTTAAAAATCCTGATGATGCGAATAACTTTGGAACGCAATGAGGTACAAACTTGAACCTTATGCCACATAGACATGTCCATACCTCACATATGTGGTGCAAATCTGAAAAGGATCTGTGGAGGTTTATGGAAATGGCACCGCATCATAACAAATGTGTGATCCCAGACGCTGTAATGCTCATATTTGCAGTGAAAAACCTGATAATGCCAATAACTTTGGAATGCTATGAGATACAAACTTGAAACTTTTGCCACATAGACAGGTCCATACCTCACATATATGGAGCAAGTTTGAAGAGGATCCGTGGAAGTTTATGGCAATGGCACCGCATCATAACAAATGTGTGATCCGATAAGTTGAAATGCTCATATTTGCAATAAAAACCTGATAACGTGAATAACTTTGGAATGCAATGAGATACAAACTTGAAACTTATTCCACATTGACAGGTCCATACCTCACATATGTGGTGCAAATTTGAAGAGGATCCGTGGAAGTTTATGGAAATGGCACCGCGTCATAACAAATGTGTGATCCCAGATGCTGAAATGCTCATATATGCAGTAAAAAATATGATAACGCCAATAACTTTGGAATGCAATGAGATACAAACTTGAAACTAATGCCACTTAGAGAGGTCCATACCTCACATATGTGGTGCAAATTTGAAGAGGATCCGTGGAAGTTTATGGAAATGGAACCGCATCATAACAAATGTGTGATCGCAGATGCTCAAATGCTCATATTTGCAATATAAACCTGATAATGCGAATTACTTTGGAACGCAATGAGTTACAAACTTGAAACTAATGCCACATAGAGAGGTCCATACCTCACATATGTGGTGCACGTTTGAAGAGGATCCATGGAAGTTTATGGAAATGACACCGTATCATAGCAAATGTGTGATCTCAGACGCTGTAATGCTCATATTTGCAGTAAAAAACCTGATAACGCCAATAACTTTGGAACGCAATGAGATACAAACTTGAAACGTTTGCCACCTAGACAGGTCCATACCTCACATACGTGGTGCAAATTTGAAGAGGCTCCGTCAATGTTTATGGAAATGGAACCGCATCATAACAAATGTGTGATCCCAGACGCTGAAATGCTCATATTTCCAGTAAATAACCTGATAACGCCAATAACTTTGGAACGCAATGAGATACAAACTTGAAACGTAGGCCACAGAGTGGTCCATACCTCACATATATGGTGCAAATTTGAAGAGGATCCGTGGAAGTTTATGGAAATGGAACCGCATCATAGCAAATGTGTGATCCCAGACGCTGAAATGCTAATATTTGCAATATAAACCTGATCATGCGAATAACTTTGGAACGCAATGAGTTACAAACTTGAAACTTATGCCACATAGACAGGTCCATACCTCACATATGTGGTGCAAATTTGAAGAGGATCCGTGGAAGTTTATGGAAATGGCACCGCATCATAACAAATGTGTGATCCCAGACGCTGAAATGTTCATATTTGCAGTAAAAAACCTGATAACGCCAATAACTTTGGAACGCAATGAGATACAAACTTGAAACTTATGCCACATAGACAGGTCCATACCTCACATATGTGGTGCAAGTTTGAAGAGGATCCGTGGAAGTTTATGGAAATGGCACCGCATCATAACAAATGTGTGATCCCAGACGCTGAAATGCTCATATTTGCAATATAAACCTGATAACGCGAATAACCTTGGAACGCAATGAGATACAAACTTGAAACTTATGCCACAGAGAGGTCCATACCTCACATATGTGGTGCAAATTTGAAGAGGATCCGAGGATGTTTATGAAAATGGCACCGCATCATAACAAATGTGTGATCCCAGACGCTGAAATGCTCATATTTGCATTAAAGGTGCCATATTATGCAAAATGCACTTTAGAGCGGTTTTCTAACAATAATATTCATCCCCGGCCTGTCTACAATCCTCCCTGGTATGAAAAAATTTCATCCTCTCCCTTTACGACCTGGAACAAGCGGTCGCTCTGTTGTTGGCTGCACAAACGAGCACCGAAGTCGTTTTAAACCTGGTGTTCCAATAGCTTCCACTGTGTTGCAAACCGTTCGTGCTTGGTGAGAGGGTTGGCTTAATGACTCATATTTGAACATGCAGGTAGGCTTTCTACCCAGAACTCAAACAGGTTTTCGAGTTTGTGGCAGACAAGCTTAATCATGGTATTCACTGACTCTCTGAAGGACCATTGGTCTATTCTCTTGTTAAATCACACCTTCCTCCTCACATTCGGTAGGCACTGGATTAACAGGTAAGTGCCCTTCTTCTGTCCATTCCTCCTCATATGTCCTATGTCTAGTCTGCTCTCTACAATGAACACGGTCCCGCTTCTATCCCTGACGTGTACTCTCCTTTTCAGGTATGGGTGGTCTGATTTGTTCGGATCTCTCAGTGATTGCTGTATGATAAGGATTTCTCTGAGGCTAATGTACAAGGCTTTACTTGTGTACTCTTCAGACCCCTCCTTTCTGGTGTTCACACACAATACTGTTGGTGTTCTTTATTCTCTGTTCTCAGAGGCCAATCTGTAAGCTTCCTTTATTCTAGAGGCCCATTTCTCTGCATAGCCTCTTGGAGAAGCAGCTTCTTCATCATTGGCCACGCCAAATATCATATCCACGAGCAGAAGGGGGGGGCTCATCATACAATTATAGGCGTGGATGAGTAGCGGTAGGTGTGTAAATCTCTGTGCAGGGTTTCCTTGAGGATGATACGGGGTGGTCCTTCAGTGACCCACTCCACTCAGCTCTTGCAGGGTTTTGAAGAGTTCATTCTCAAATTCACTCCTTTGGTCATGATGTCATTTCCATGGGTAGTTGAGCCTTGAAATAACATCATCAAAGAGTTTTTCTGCAGCTGTATTTACGTACATGTATGTGTTGGCCTAGGCTTGTGCAAACCTCATTTAACTGTCTACAACAACCAGGATATATTCAAAACCTCCCTTTCTAGCTTTCAAGTGAAGGTAATCAATAAACACAAGCTCTAGGGGTGAACTGGTGGTAACCCCCATGGGTCCTCTGATGACACTTTCTTACCAATAAAATCTACCTCTGGCTAGGCCCAGGAATCTCTCACTTCCCATATGGCCCACGTCATCGTAGGTTGGTGCTTGTCAGACAACATGACCTTGTACAGCCCAACTCAGGACATTGCAGGCAGCAATTGGAGCTCCCAGAGGATCCGTGCATGGTGACTGGATTGGAACAATCAGGCGGGGATAATCAGAGCCATTGAGAACCAGGGGTTGACCGTTATGAAGTGATGGCAATGAAGGAAATGTTCCTCAAACATTAAAATATAGTAAAATAATATCATAATTTTAAAATATTGTAAACACATCATAATACAACATAATGATGAAAGGAAAGAAAAGGATAAATTGTGACTTGTGGTGATTTCAGTCTTTACTCAAATGTGGATTACATCTAAGAAGATTCTAGGTCTTTGTCTTCCAGAGGGGCACAGGGAGTTAAGATCTTTTGCTCCCATTACTCATTAGTATGACAGAGTGACAGGTTGAGTCATTGGTTTTAGCTCTGGATAGTGTGAAAGTGGCACGTTCATGGCATTGGGGGGGTCTTCCACATGGGGGTACAAGGAACCCAAGTTAATTGAAATTCCAAAATGATTTTATAAGTTGTAAAACAGGCCACCCTTGACCCAAATTAAGATAAGCCACTCACAGTTGGTACTACTACATCTATGTCGCTGACAGGACTGTGGTACCAATCGGTCTTTTAGCATTTCTCAAGGGGCAAGAGAGAATATATGAGCAGCTTGAGTAACTGAGCAATGAAGAGCCAAGTAGGAATGAAACTAGGACTGAGGCAAGACATGCCAGAACCAAGTCTACCAAGTCAGATAATGACCACGCAGGCAGTGTAATCTGTGGTATGGAAAGCAGAATGAAAAGCGCTGCTTTTGGGATCTGTTTTAAGGACTAAAGCTCGAAGAAGGTCGCAGTCAGAAAGCTGGGGGCGTAGCAGTGCATTTTATTACAACAACGCCTTATTTGTCACACAAAATCAGGCCTGTTCTAGAATGCGGGACACGTTTGACACCCCTGGTCTAGGATGATATGGTGCTTCCTTGCTCAGAGTTATGTTTGAGAAGAATAATTTCCAGTTGGGCAGAAGAAGGAGGGATTGGATCATATGTTTGGAATTATCGCTGCCTCAAAGATTCACTGAGCTGTGACAAAATGGACAGATCACACCTCTGACAGCAAACACACACACACAGGGCCAGGTCAGCTTCATCTTTATTCAGTGAAAAGAGGATGATCTAGTGGTCATAAAACACAGTATATAATTTAACACCAACAACGGTAACACAAAGTGCACTGACAAACAAAAACACCGAGCGTAACTCAAGAATTCTTAGATTCATAAAACAATCTGTGATCAAGACAGCTGACGTAGAGGTCAATGATGTTTCATAATGACAATGAATTTAAAAGACTTTGTGCTGTTCAATCTAAGGTAAACTATTACTTACTCCTCCCGACACTGACAGAGACTTTCTCCTTTCAGTAGAAAATCCAAGTGCAAACATTTGTTCAGATTCAAGTGACATCATTTGTCACTGGCAGTAGTATAAATGTCTTCCGCAGTGATGAGGAAGAGGAGGGAGATCTGTTGCCAGTTCTCTAACTTCAAACGTTCACACTTCAGCTCTCCAAGCAAATTCATATTTATCTGGGTCTCTTTTTTATGTGTTTTCATGCTGCAACATGACCATCATTAACCAAAATGCATGCCCGTTATGGCATGTGTGCGCTGTGATTGGACCTCACCAGGTGAACTAATGCTGTCCTTCCGCTTCATCCATTTCTAAAAATCAGACAAAATGCAGTTGCTACTTACCATAAACCTACAGCTGGAACACAAACAGTGACAAACACTAAAACGTTCATCGTTATTTTATACATTTTTGATGAAGATTGTACACACAGCAAAAACCACACTGAGAGTCAATCACATCGCAGGACATATCCAAATAACAAAGACGCTACAGTTGCTGCTACAGCTTTGCAGAGAGGGGAAAATGCAATGTGTTTTGTGAAAGATGTGGCCCAACCTCTGATTCCACGACTCAAACTTTATGTGGACCACTGCTGAAACATAGTTTTAAAACAGAGATCAGCATATTTGGTGGATAAAGTTGCAGTATCTAGAGGAAGACTTGTGGACTATGAGCTAACAGGAGCCTGAGTTTGACTTCTCAAATGAGGAAAATGGTGATGCCACTTGAGCATACATACACTGAAACTTTCCTCTCACATTTAGACAATTTCCTCAAAATCCTGTTTATTTTTCACGAGCGTTTAAATCTGTATTGGGCAACATGTGTCTGCCGTGTAAATGCAGCTGTAAATCTCATGCCTCTTCAATCAAAAGCAAACTTAACAATTACAATAACAACATCTCAGAATAACATTGTTTACAGTGCATAGCTAAAAATAGAAAAGAAAAATGAAATCTGTAGCACAACCCAAGAGGACTGGAACGAGTCAGCGATTAGACCAACGCTATGAAATATAACTGCTTCGCACCCATGTTGTCCATAAGTAAAACAAGAACTTTGCAAAATGTTTGATATGAAAATGGAATTATTACATTCATCAGCAGTGTTACTTCATATACATTGGACAAATTAGGCGATTAAGTTACACAGTCAGGATCGTCTGAACCTGCTGCAATCACAGGCCGGGACAAGACATCAAAAACAGAACCAAGGATCGAGTCTCCACTCACAGTGGTGTCAGCCATCATCACAATGGCCAGGACGTCAGCAGGTTCCAACATTCCAAAAGCCACGTGAACATAAATGTCACTGAAGGAGAGACTGGGTGAGAGGTTTCCAGTCCCAGATCGATGGCTGAAAGACGACTTGAAAGTTATCTTTTCTCTTTTGTTTATCGTATTTGGCTCTGTGGCATCGCGTCCTGCCTGCAATAGGTCCAATGTTTAATTCAGTTTGGTTTTATTAGACTGAATTCTGGGACAAACACAGATTTCGGAGT
Source organism: Brotula barbata (assembly GCA_900303265.1). NCBI lineage: Eukaryota > Metazoa > Chordata > Actinopteri > Ophidiiformes > Ophidiidae > Brotula > Brotula barbata. Next base: position 26,954 of record OMNV01016315.1, on the reverse strand, counting down.
GGAGAAATGTGGGGGTAAAACATCATATTTTCCTACATTCCGGAGTATGAATTTGTCTCAAGGTATTAAAAATACTTTTATATTTTTCTCCAGCCAATGTGTGAGAATCTTTTGCTTTCTTCTTTTCACGTTGAGGACAAAGTTGATCTGAAGAAAAGGATGATTGTTGTGACTGAGCTGGCAACAATCACTCCATCTTGTAGACTTCGTCAGAAACATCACCCCCTCGAGCCTGTTAGGACCTACATATCACAGTGGCAGTCTGGATCCTTCAAAGTAAAGCTGAGATGGTTGGGGTTTTTTTGCCAGTTATGAACAGCCAGGTTCTGTTCTGTAAATATTCACCCTCCAAGGATTCCTTCCGTAAAAAACATCATGAGTGAAAAGATCTACGCTGGTTTTATAAATGGATCTTAAATATCCAGGAACGTTAAGGTCTCAAGACCGTGGACACGCTTTCCTTACTTTGTCATGGAAACAGTCGAGGCATCATAGAAGGAGAGTGTGTGTCTCCTGCTGACGAGGCAACAGCTGAATGTGGTCCAAGTTGCCGTGTGTGTGTGTATGTGCGCGTGTGTGTGCGTGCTTGTGTGTGTACTATGTCTGTGCCAACTGTAGCTCTTCCAGTCCATGTTTGCCCAGGTGATATCTGGCCAAGTCTTTCCGAGTCACAAGTCCAACCACCTGCAGAGACCATTATCGTTATCGTCAGCATCTTGTTGTGCATCGTGTTGACAAGAATATTTTTTTGTACATTAACTTTACTCAATGGAATGATTGAATGTTTATTATGAATATTATTCTACGGTACACAGTAAGTATTCAATGGTGATTTTGTGCAAACTGGTGTCCTGTGCATTTGTCTAATGGTCATGCTACGACAGAATGTATGTGGTGGATCATATGACAGCCTAATGTGAGACACACTAAACACACACACACACACACACATCTCTTACCCTGTTTTCATCATCCACTACAACCAGGTGTCTGAGTCCGAGCGCTCTGAACAACTTAAACACACGTGGCAGAGACGTTTCCTGTGTGCGCACACACACATCCAAACATAAAGACGATTTAAAACAAAACAAACATGGAAGAAGAACTAGGACTGATGATGTTCATTTGCACTTCATCAGGATTTACAGATTAGTCTATTTACAGTGATTATGTGCTGTTTATTTCCTTGATGTCACCGTCTTTCCGTACCTGTGGCACCGTGTAAGGTGTAGGGTTCATGAACTCCGTCAGATCCATCATACACTCCCTTTCATCCTGGGAGACATGGATGCTCTGGATGGGGGGAAAGCGGGGGTAGGCGTCCCTGAAGTCCTTCAGCTGGAGTTTCCTCTGAGTCAGCCTGGAGCGGGCCAACTCCATAAACACCTGCCGGGCCGCACACAGTGTCCGTGTTGAAACCACACACCGGAGAGCTTCCTCACACACATTCAAGGACTCGTTTGTGGTCCTCTAACAGGTCTGTAGGTGTTTGAATGGACTCTAATGTATCTATGGAATACGTTTTAAAGTCTCTACAGCAGGGGTCTCAAACTTGGAAAATTATTTTTTATTTAATGATTTTTTTGTTGTTTCATGCCAATGTAAACGACCCCTTTTATGCAATTGAACTGATAACGCAAGAGAAACTCGCCTTTCTAAAGCAATATAATACCAAGCGTCATTACCGAGCCACGCAGCTACAGAGAGGACTTGCGTCTCAGCAAAGTCCCATAAAGCCAGGCAAGTCACCGATGCTTAGGTGGAGAGATGTATACACAACTAAAATCTGCTTTTCCGTCCTGTCCAGCACACAGGCATCAGATCATTAACCGTGACAGTAGCTCAACTCATGGTACAAAGTGTCTAAATACAGAAAGATAACTATAATCTACCAGAAACGTGTAACGAACATTAACACTGGTTAGTGCATAACCGGCAACATTTGGGTCACTAAGAACACATTTAACACAGTTTCCTTTGGCTTATAATCCCAAGAACACAATGCCCAAAGGCATGCTGGGACGACTCCACCCGTAAACCCCCGAACACATCACAATATGAAGAAAATACTAAAATGTGTCTGGCTAGAAATAGAGGACAAATGTATTTAATTTGTATGTTCAGTGGACGGTTTCAGTAAGTTATTTAAGAGTGAAGCGGTTTTATATTATTATACAATATCATATACTATGTTTGCTGTTTTTCGTAGTACTTGGACGGCGAAGTGGCCCTCCTATGAGATGACAACACCAGCAGTGGCCCCAAGCTAATTTGAGTTTGAGACCCGTGCTCTACAGGCTCCTCAACGTGAAGTTCATGAAGTTAAGATTGACACACATCCATTTAGAAAGTGTTTTGCTATGCTCTTTGACCCTGAAACATCTGTCTGTTTTCATGGATCTCTATCCTGCAGTAACGTCCTGCTGCCTTCTTGTGCAAATGGCCCCATTAAGTGAACTCGCTGAGAGATTGTTGTGACGATATAAAATGTATTTTGTAGGTTTCCCACTCTTTTCTAGAGATCATTTTCATGGACTTTTCCAGAACATTTTCAGTGATGATTTAGCTGGTATGACAGCTGTTTATTACTTTTACTGTGGACATGAAGAACGTGTCCAAAGTCGGTCATTTAGTCAACATATTTTTATACTGCTCACAGATCAGTTTTTTCAGTTTTTCTCTCCATACTTTAGCTCCATTTAACCACAACATTTGAGGAGACTGTACTAGAAAAGTAAAACTGTACATTTAGCCATGTTTTACTCGTACACAATTGGGCTTCCATTCACAGTTTTGACCCGGCTTCCCATTCATTAGTATCCAACTCTCTCAATACACATTTGAAACCATTGCTCCTCAGCGACAATCAGAGTTGAATGACGAACCTTAAACTTTCACAGCCAAAACATACTAGCGAGTAGGGATGGGGAAAACTAAAAAAGAAACTTCACTTGATCTGTAGCATCGCTTGCATAGAGTAACTCGCGGTTTGCTGATTCCTTTACCTTTCCTAGATAATTCACCTCAAATGCATGAACTAAATTAGAGGTATAATTGGTGGCACAGGCTTGGCAATCTGTAGACTACTTGTCATCTTTAATTTAATACGCTATGTTAACATCAAGACCAAAAGAAGCGCATGCTGACTCGGGAATTGGGAGCCCAATGTGAGCTTTGTGTGTGCGTGTGAATGTATGTGTCTCAGGGTGAAGCTGGTGAGCTATATGATTTGTTTAGGTGATCTCCGATAGTTTGCCTATTAGTTAATTGTAAGATAGAGGAAAACAGAAGAATGTTGACATAAATTTCCAGGACATTTCAGTTTTTGTCTCATTTTCCATGTGTTTTCCTTTACAAGAAAGTTGGTCAACCTTTTTCCAGGTTTTCCATGGCACATGGGAACCATGCGTGCATTATAACATAACAAAGTTCTATTTGGGAATCCAATGCTGTAGGAGAAATAGCCACATGGATCCATAAGGATCCATGTGACGTTCAACGACCTACAGACCTGGGAGGAGAACCATAAACATCTACACAATGATGCAGAAAAAACACCTGTGAGCAAGTTTGGATCTAAAGGCCTCAAAAATCATGGAATTTTGTGAAAAGGCCAGCTTATTTAAATAGCTACAAATGGCATAGAAGTTACAGAAACATTGTAAGTTTGTCTTCCATTTCAGCTGCAAATGTGGTTAATGAGGCAGAGCTTTGTCTTTTAAAGTGATATAATCCTTATGTCTGCAGGTTTTTCTGTGGAGATAACTGTTGTCAAAGGCTTGAAGATGCTTCTTTCCAGGATGGGTACAATCTGTTAGTGACCTACCTGAAATGGCGAAAACCTTTTATTTTTAAATGACTGACATCTGGCTTTAATTTCACTTCCACGTTTTCTAAGTTAAGCATGAGAAGACTCTAATCTTGTCTTTCCTTTACTGCATTAAATAAACTTCCATCACTGTGGATGTGTTGCTTTGTGGTCTTGGCCCATTAAAGCAGTAGTTGGTAACATTGTGTAGTGAAGCAGATTTCTCAAATCCCACAACGGCAGTGGGAGGTCAACAACATTTTTCCCCACACAACCCATTAATGTATAGATTACTGCAGAAAATTCTGTACGACCTGTTGTGTATTAAACAGCTGTTCTTTTCATGTCCGTACAGTGCCATGCTCTCATTCTGGTGTTACCTTATGTTTGAGGAGAACGATGAGCTGGGAGCGAAGGATGAGACCGCAGAGCTTGGCTGGCTGAAAGGGAGGAAGCCGAGAACACAGGGAGGATTTGGACAACCAACATGAACAACAGAAACTCAAATGAAATCCTAAAAGTGAGCTGAGCAATGATCCAGTACCTCATCAACGTCAGCAACGTGTACAACAACGGGGAAGCCGTTGTGATTGGTTGCGGTGTTGCTGAGGACGTCCACGATGGTTCCAACCTTCTCTACTCTGTTAAAGCAGGTGACCGGAGAGCTCATCACCTCTCTGGATGGAGGGCAGGAAGAAAGATAGATACGATGAGAATGGTGAAGACAAAGGTCATGCAGCCTTCCACCAATCAGAAAGGAGCTTACCTGGCAGTCAGCCAGTGGGAGGTGGCTGGTGCCTCCCAGTGTAGGAAGGGAACACTCTGAAGTTTGATGTGGATGTCATACAGACCCTGGGAGCAGCAGGTCAAGCGTCACTTTAAAACTCAGGTGATGGCAATAATATAGTGTAGTAGGATACAAATTTTTTTTTAAATACCCTACTGTGCACTACAATGCTATTATACATTACAAATCCATTAATTCAGGTGTCCTAATCAGACAAAATTGTTTCTCTGTGCAATCCCAGACTCAATACAACACGTAGTCACAGATACTCAGGGTGTTTGACAGAGTGCCGTCAAATTTTTTGAACCAAAAAATAGAGATTCTCACTGTAATGTCCATGTTTTCATGTACATTGTCTTGTCCATGGCACCATTGATCTGTTTAGATTTTTTGCTACAATAATTTCACATTTGGTGCTCTCCTCCATTAGCTGCAATAGGGGGGCTCTTTGTTTTCCCCCGCATAGACCACAAACCCTCGCTGATGACACAATGCTGAGTGTATCTATCCAGCACACTGCTGTTGTGAAGATCTTCACTCACCTCTTCAAAGTAGTCGCCTACTATCTTAGCAGTCATAAGGACGAGCATAATGGGGAGGCCGTAGGTGACGTTTCCCGTGGCCTCAATCATGATGACTGTCAAACTGAGCGTCATCCTCACAATGCCACCTGAAGAATGTGTAAGGAGTTACTACACTAGGTTCTTTTTGTGTTGGCAAAATGCTTGAGTAAACAAAGCATCTACTTATTTTAACACATGGTTTATACTGTTGGACCCTGCTTCATATGCTGAGGGTTTGTTATGATACTCACCAAGCTGAGCTGCAGCTCCGATCAAAGCGTATTTACCAGGATCAGCCCAGCTCTAATACACACACACACACACACACACACACACACACACAGGAAGAATTGTGTTGAGTAATTTGTTAAACATTACCCCCATATCTTACACCCTACACCATAGCGCCTCATGGTCTCAGTGCAATTGTCATTGACAGCCTACAGCGGATGCAGTAGACCTTTTCAAACCTAGTGCCCACCTTGTGTGATAGCTATTGCACTTTCACCCGTCTGTGCACCCTTTGGAGTGTTGGCTTGGACAGCTTGCCGCCACCTCGTCCAAGCTAGTTCACCTACCATGTTTTTGTTTGAACTAGGAATGTACTCACCACCAGATACAATATTTAGTTGCTGATATGGTAAATGTTTTTTGTCTGTAAGTATTGATATTCAATATTAGAAGATTTGGTTCATATTAAAAACATATTTTTTTTAATCAAATAAATGTGACGAGCTGCAAAAGTAGGTGATTGCCAAGATCTGGAATTATGATAAATCAGAGATTTTAGGACAATCGGATAATGCTCAAATTCAGAGTCTGACCTTGTCGCTGATGATTGATTTTAAAACTAATATGTAATAATGATAGTAAAAAAAAAAGAGAGTGAGAAAGGACATTTTATCATTTACCGTAATCTATAATTTAATGCTGTGGTCCCTGTCCTGTCAGTATGAATGTATGAATCTATCAACAACATAGTCTATAGACACACAGACACAGACCGAGCTACTGGCAGTGATTGAGGCCAGCAGGATTCCACACAGTCTACCCCAGGCCGCTCCGATCAGCAGAGACGGGATGAAGACTCCGGCGGACACCGTCAGGCCGTAAGTCCAACAGGCCAAGAAAAAGTAGGTCAGAGTGAACAGGCCCAGGGTCAGAGGGTTGTAGGTCCCTTTATACGGACACAGAACACATGGGAGGACAAGAAGACGCAGGTTCAATAACTGGAATACCATCAGTATGCATGAACAATACATCTGCCACTCTAACACGCAGTACAACCTGGTGGATTGTGGAAGAGACTGCGTACGCTTTTCTCAGGAGTGTTGAAGAATGCAGTCGCCATGGAGTTATACTCTCCATCTGCACAAAACAACTGGTCAGGGAGAGAGAACAAGCGAGGGTGAGAGTAACATAGAGAGAATGCAACAGAGGGATGAGTGAAAAAAATGTGTGTGTGCGTGGGTGTGTGTACCTGCAGTGGGTAATCCTCTGCGTGCTCTGGTCCAAGCGGTTGACAGTCGTTGGAGAAATAGATCATGGTGAACGAAACTGTTGCTGTCACTACGGCAACCAACATGGCCTCCATCACCTGTAGACATGGACGGTGAACATACCTGACAGACACGCACGCATGCGCACACACACACACACACACACACACACACACACACTTTAGATTATAGATGTCAGAGAAAAACATGGACAGATCATTGCTGCATTTTGGACGTTCATCTGTATTCACTGCAGGTCTTTGAGTAAACTAGGTGTTCAGGTTGTTCCAGATTCTGTAAGACTATTAAATTTTTGGTACTTGTCTGCCTAACGATGGCATTCTAATAACCACTTTGTTTTTTTGTTTTTGTTTTTTTTTGCCAAGACAGCTTTTTTGGATGTGAGCCTACAATGTTTGGTCAATTGTCACAAAAAGGTACAAGTATAATGTATGGACATGTATATTTCTTATTGTTTTCATACAACTGACTGCCAAAGTTGTGTGGGCGTGGCCCTATAATTCATGAATCCATTGGAATCCATTGGAACCAAACTTGCTGACCATGTGACCTTGATACTTAGAAACAACAACTGACCTTGTGGTGGCACTGTAACAACACTTCCATTGTATCAGACATGGTACAATAAACAGTCAAAGGTTTGTTTGGTTTATCACTGAGGGGAGGGGTGTGATCATAATAAGCTAAATAATCTGTTAAATTTCATCCATGATTAAGTTGTAATACAGTTGTTTAACTCTGAAATGGCATAAATAAAAGTTTAATCACAAAAAAGTCAGACGTTTTAAGGAGATAAGGGCGATAAGTAGTTAAGTAATTCTGCCTGATGGTGACATCAAGCTGTAGCTTCAAAGAAAAGGAAGAAGGAAGCAGAGCATTTTTAACAGAAGTCTCCTCCCAACTCTGACCTCTCCTGACACGATGTCTATTCTGGGAGCTTCAATCATGAGACACTGACATTCCGCGAGCTTCTGAGAAGCTCTTTCACAAATCCTTAACCACTCCCACTGATTCCCAGTCAGACAGTTTCAAAAAAGTCTGCCTGATGCAGCCTGATGGCTTCAAATCATCACAGACGATTTTCTCCTCACGGTCACTGGGCATCTGTGGACACCATCAAGACTTTGGCCTGACGAGGCCTGCAGCATTTTGTTCTAAATGAAATCATTGATACAGATGTTCTGACTCCGAATTGAACTGCATTTATTGTAAACATTCAAGCAGCTATGGACAGGAGGCTTGACTGACACCAAATCATCGGACAGATTACAAAGCTGCTGTGTCATGCATTTTCAGCAAAATATAGCTTTTACTTGGAAACTAATGTACAATGTATAAAAGGATTTGTGTACCCATCAGCTCTATCAGCTGTGCAAAGTATAACCCTGGTATTAAGTTTGGTGTAGTGCAGGGGTGGGTCCATCTCCTGAAAGTCTCACAGGGACTCCAGTGCAAAAAAAAAAAACAACATGCAAGTTTTTGGGTTACAAGTGATAATGTTTTCTATACCAAATTTAATACCAGGGAGGGAATTTGCACCATGCAGTTCTAAAAAATATGGATTCTTTTTCAAATGTGTATCTATATCTTTCAAGATAAACTCTGATAGATGGTATCAAGTATATCAGGATAAAGATGCCAAGTGCTTTTTCTGTTTTTTTGATAATATCAACAAGAGTCCACAAGTCAGGTCTACAGCTCATGATGATGTGGTTTCAGACCTGACCTTTACTCTTTAGTACTTGTAACTTGACATTGACTCGCAAGGCTTCATTTAAAAACAGTCAACCTTATATATTAGCCCATTTCTAGTTATTATCCCATAAGTTTAAGTAAAATGTGCAGATATTTGTTCCCTTTGTAGACCTGTAAGGTACCTGATTCTGAAGATGGTCAGCCAGTAATTAAGAGTGTTGAACAGAGCTCCCAGCAATCCACCTGCAGACCAAAGAGATGCATCATGAATAAGTCAACCCTTACAGCAGCTGACTGGAGGAAGGCATTACACCTCTCTAACACAGCCAAATAATAACTTTCTAGCCTCGTCCTGACTGTTCACAGAGCGACTCTTGTAAAAAAACTTGTCATTCCAACAATTCCAATTTTGCATGTGTGTGTATGCCTACAAAGTGCTGCAACTGACTGATGGAACCGTGATCACTTCCTGTCCATTGATGGCAACAGAAACCATGATAAACAAAGAACAATTAATCCACCAAGTTGGCAAATCTCAATATCTGATACACAGAATGTGTATTACAAGGATTTTTTTTATTTATTTTTTTTACATTTCCAGAGCAGATTATTGACTTTTTAAATATTTAATTGTTGAAATATTTTAGCAGCCGACAAGAATTCAGAGTATATTGTGCCCGTGCAAAAATCTAATTCAGGGTTCGGCATAAGCCATGGCCAGAGGGTAAATTCACCAATTAATACACACATTCACACACCCTCAGCCGAGGTAACCATGCAAGGCCCACTGGCTTGTCAGGAGCAATATGGGGTTAGGGTCTTGCTCGGGGACCTTCAAGATGGAGGAGACGGGGATCTTTGATCTTC
>OMNV01016311.1:0-17684 GCA_900303265.1 Brotula barbata | reverse complement strand
TAAAACGTGGCAGAAAATCTGTTTTTGCGCCTCCGTTATGTTAATTTCTGTCCTCCCACACATGGAAGATGATGATGTGAGGGTTTCATCAACAGCTGCAACTGTTTATCGAGTGATTCGATGTTACTGCAGCATCAGTAGTTTTCTGTAAACTAGTGGAACTCTTCAAACTTTCATTGTTGTATTGCATTGATAACAAAGAAAAAAAATGATGTAAAATGTGGAAATAGTCAAAGTCTGCGACGGGGGATCTCTACCGCGTGTGACATTTCACCTGCTGTGGTAACTCCGACACAGACACCCAATGATTCCTCAAACAAATTGGAGCGAATTGGACTAAATTACTTTTTTTTTTTTTTTTTTTTCCCCCGGATCGATCCGACTTATTTTGAGGCCATGTAATTTAATCCTTCTATTACTTGGCCTATATATCATCTTTGTTTATAAAGAAGGGCGATCAATAAAAAATAATACTGACTGCCTTTAGAAATGAATCAATGTGAAACGCGACGCTGCAATATTATCATTCAAAAGCATGGCTGCAACCCGATCTGCCTCAGATCTACTGTCAAACTTTCAGCGGGGGAAGGTTTTATCTGATCGGCAGCATGTAGGTATAAAAACACACGGAGGAAAATAACAGCAGACTGGAACATGTTAAACGTGCTGTGTACAAATCTAAAAATAGAATTCAATTTCCACCCACTGAGTGTGTTGTCTCAGCGTTTTGCTTTGCTTTTCTCAGTCAGTCATACCCATGCAGGTCACTGCTGGGATATTGTGTAACGACCGCTGCGATGATCAGTTGCATCAACCAGCTGCAGACGGAGTGACGGCGTACAAGCGCTGTTAACCCACCTCATCAGGATTATCAACAAATCCCACTTGTTCCAGATAGAGGAGCAGCAAAGTGGCTGGTTCTCGTGTGTCACACATCCCCCTTCCAGCACAGCGTTCTCACCATTGACTACATGATAGAAATATAAACAAGGCTGCACACAAAAGGCGTTCGGGTACAAACGTGCGAATCCCAGAGAAGGAGAGGGAGCTTTATTTTTAATTTTTCGCAATATCGTCTGCAGTCGCTCTTCACTTTATCCGCTTGCGTGGATAGTAAAGCGCATTGCGTGATATTTTACGGATGAAAAATGCGATACAAACAGTGTTTTTCATTACTGTTCCTATTATTGTTAGCATTAGTATTATGTTGTCGAGTGTGCCGTCCCGCCGTCCCAGCGGCGTCTCCTGGATGTCTCCCAAGGGTCGGGGTGGCATTTGTGACTGTTCAAAGTGCCGCAGTTCATTTAGGCGTTGTTGTAGGATTTATTAGAGATAATTAGCCATTAGTACCATAATGTTTTTTTAATACCGATTTGATGGATTTGAACAAAACTTTGAAACATTGTTCACAATATAAATATTCTAGCAGAAAATGGATAAAATAATTTGCTCCTTAGTATCTTCCAGTAAACTTTGCTTGTGATAAGTTTGTTACTGGCACACCAGCAATATACAAAGATGTATTAATTATGTATTAGTGGCTATTAATTATGTATTAGTGGCTAAGATTCAGTCTCTCTCTTTCTCCACGGAGCACTTTAATCTGTCAGTCAGAAGAAGTTTCTGTTAGTCAGTAATCTGTTTCTTTCTCTCTCTGCTCTGCTTGACTAGCTCATTTCATCATCAGCGTCTTAAGCAGTGGTTTGCCCCACAGAAGGAGTGGAAATTAGGACAGGACAGGTGGAATTTGAGAGACAACAGCACCTCAATCTTCATGAGCCCCACAGGGCTCTGGTTCCAGACAGCCCATGTTCCCCAAGTCTCTGTAACCAGGGCAACAACAACACTAATGTGTCGTCAGAGAGCACACAGAGTTTGCCTTTTGGCCCAGACAACTGATTTTGAGCTCCCCTACATTAATGAATCCTGTTCTTTTATTGACTCAGGAAAGGACACAACAATTCTCAATACAAAACAATTCTCTATTAAAAGGGACAGGTTGATGTGTAGGTCAGCGGGAGGCTTTACAGGAATTAAACCTCAGTTTGGAGGATGTCAAAAGGCATCGTGCCAGCTCGGGTGTTCAGCCTGGCTGTCTAGTATGAGGCCGATGGTTCCATCCCTTTTCGTGGGCCACTATTGTTATAGATGTTACATTGTTACAGATGATTTAGCTTCAGGAGTTTGGCTGTCTGTTGGTTGAGCCTTTGAATGCCCGCCCCTTTTGTCGCCCTCCCTCTGTCTCCTCACTGAGTCTCATTTTGGTACCTGACTGAAAAGTGTAGTTGTGCAGCATAACAGGATTTCCAGCATGTTTACATTATTTACTTTTAATAATGTGATACTACATACTGCCCCACCCCCCGGATCTTCAAGAGGTAAATATATCTTCGCTTGGAAGCAGTAGGTGCACAACGAGACATTAATCTTATGTCTGGCCTGACGAGTTGCCGTTGTGTGTTAAAAGTTATTCAGTGATTCTCTTGCAAGTAAAATCCCAGATGCATATGTGGAATACATTGTTGAATTTTAATGTCTCATATGAGGTAAAAACTTGAAGACAGCAATGCCGGTCTCATTTTTTCCCTGCAGGATCAGACATAAATATTTCAATATTATGCAGTAAACCCAACTTAATGTTCTGTGATATCGTCCATGCTTTAAAGATAATAAGTCCTTGATTTTTGTTTCATTTTATTTTGATTACAGGTACTCGTGGATCGGTTTAAAAATTCACTCAACTCATGATTTCGTTGTGTTGCCGATACACATCAGTTCCACATCATGAGGAGGAGCCCTGTACTCTTTCAGGATTCACCATACCAAACCCCCACCCCCGTCGAGGCCTTGGGCTTCAGTTCTTGCTAGACTGTGAAAAGAAAATGACAAAAACTCGTCTTCCAATGTAGCAATAACACAATAATATAAAAATGTAAATATTGTTCTAGCAGCCAAACAAAAACTGCCGTCAAAAGGCTTGAAATAGACCTACTTAAAAGGCACATTCAATGTAAATGGGAGTCTTCCACAGCCCCAAACTCTCTGTACTTCCTTTGCAGGTGATCTTTTGAAAAGAAACACAAAGAAAACCTAAGAAATTCTCCCCTCATCCTAAACAGCAGTAAACCAGTTGTCTCCATGAGGTCGCATTTACAATTTAAATTTTCCTTTCCCCCACTCCGTCTATCTATTTTGTCCTTGTTTGGACTTGATGTCCATATAAATATAGGATAAATCTTGGAAATGTTCAATGTAGCACCTTCAATGGCAGCAAGACAAGATGTTTCTTAAATTAGACATCAGTGATTTAAAAAAAACCCAAACAAACAAACAAACAAAAACTGCTGAGACACGAAAACAAGATCCCAACGCTGCTAGCTCTTTTTGGAACAACAGCAATAACCTCCCACTCAACGCCACATGGGGTCTGTCTTCCAGCACATCCCGGATGGAGTACTGGTCCCCCGATGGTTGCATCCTTTCCCCTGAGGTCTGCTGTGTGCCGATGGGTAAAGGGGAGAGATACACTAGCAGACGCTGGCCACAGTTGCTCTGCCTGGCATGAGCATCGTGTTGGCTCTGAGCAGACCCGAGTCTTCCAAGAGCTCTGTCTTTTCCGGCCGGCCTGGGCACCCGCATGGGGCCTGGCATGCTGAGCGTGAGCCTGGCATCCCGGACAAACAACAGGAGGTGGAGGCATCCTTGCTCTTTTTCTCTCTTTCCTGATGATCTGCTCCAAGGACAATTTCCCTTCCCTCAAAACTGGCTGCGGTTACGCAAGCGGCAGCGGCAGCATTTACAGACCATCAAAAAGGAATAGAATGGAACAAAAAAGCAATTGGATTCATATTGTATAGTGACACGTCCACGTAAACTACACAGCATTTCCTTTTCACGGACAAAAATGGGAGACTACAGAAGGACCAAAACCTTTCCTGACATATAAATCATGTATCGCAGCACACACTTAGAGGGAGTTATTAATGAAACACAGCACCGTATTTAACCTGTCATTAAGGGAGGACGGCGTCACGCAAACTTCAGCAGCATTAAAACGTGCTGATGTTTTCAACTCTTATTTGACTCCAACGTCTCAGGGACCAATACAGTTGAGGAGTCAGTTCATTTAAATGGGAAGTTTTTTATCTAATCCCACTCTTGTAGCACTACACGTCTTCCTCAAGCATCAACTTCTGTGGTCTTCGTCTCTCTCTTTCTCTCTCACACACACATCACACGACCTGTCATGCGCCACCACCTACAGAATCTATTGGGAGTCCACATTGAGATGGATAACTTCAAAAACTCTGTTTTCGTGTCTCAATGTTTTTACTCACAAAAATTGTAAAAGAAAAAATTCAATTTCTTGTCCCATGCGTATGTGCAGTAAACCCAAGGCAGGAAGAGAACAGCTATGCGTCCCCGGACATTCAAAAATTTTAAATTACTACATGGGATTCACCAGTCCTGTGACAGAATTGTTCCATTTCACACTGGTTTGTCTGGGTCGAATCCAAAATCCTTTTTTCCAAATAGGATTTGTAGCAGAGTTGTCCTCGGGTTCTGCCGCGCTCCCACCGCCACACAACCACGCCACCCCAATGCTGATTGTTTTGGTCAAATCCAGGTTCAAGTGACAATCATATGTCTGCATTTTTGAATATCATCTCTTTTCCTTGGCTATACTACAACGTGAAAAAAAGTTTTTAGAACTATCTACTCTCAGGAGTGTTTCAAAAAAGGATGTGTTTTCAAATTGTCCTGCTTAGTGTGGACAGACACAAAGCAGCAGCTTCTCTCTTCTAATGTCGAAGATTCTTTTGCATTTTTTACATGCCCGTTTTGTACCTCTTGCATATGTAGCAGCTTATTAACATACAGGTTTCCGCCGGCCTTTGTCTGGCTCAACCTTTACAAAAAGCCGTCGTAAAGGGAATGCAGTGCTCTGAGTACCGATTACTGTCATGACTGAGTATAAATAATCATCATAGTATCAATACGTGTTAAAGTTGGGAAAAATAACTAAACAGTGAAAAGCGAGTTCACCGGCCTGCCCTGTCTATCCACAAACGGAAGTAACCCGAACCCCAAGTGAAAGCATCAAAATCCCTATCCTGACTTAATTAGAGGCTGGAGTTGCATGTTTGTGATATTAATTCATTTTTCGTTCACTTTCTGCCGCTCTCTTAGCGTGCTGTGTTTATTCCATAATATCATATTATGGAAGTTGCGAGCTGTGAAAGGTCAGAAGGCGGCAGCTTTGTGAGTGGAAACCGTCCAACCTTCACTGTTTATTATTCACAGGGCTTCAAAAACACCAGTCTGTTACTGAAATTACATCTCAATCACTCTTTTCCACGTGTCGACATTATCATATTGATCTCGTACTATTTCTAATGAGCTGGAAGCTATTTTGCTCACTTCCAGTACAGTCACCAACAGGACATTTGAATCCTAACAATGTCCTTCAGGCAATACATGAACACAGAGTTTCTCATTTCCATACATAGCTGTGGATGGCTAGCTTTCTGACCACCCCAGCTGATGAAAATAAAGGAAGCGGCGCCCTTCCTGCAACCCCCATAATTCATGCTGTTTATGATGTAAATATTTCAGAGGGGTGAGATGACCCCACAGCATGGCAAAGGCCATTAATAATCATAAAAAATATGAACCACCTTCTTGGTGATTAATTACATGCGTTTTGAATAATGCTTTGTTTGCGGTGAGCTTTAAGCAATTTACTATCAGCCCGGCAAACTGTCAAAGTAGCCAAGGCTACCTCAAAGTTATTTTTGTCCCTGTATATGTCACATTTAAATTCACCGTTTGCTAATAACCAAGAAAGGTATGATAGGGAAGATGCAAAAAAAACCAAAAAAAAAAACCGCATGATTTTTCTCTGTGTGAAATTTTAAGTCTTGATTAATTAATCCTGAAATGAATGCAGCATCTTGGATCGAACCAACTAAGCCATAAATGTGTTCAAGATTCATCCGTGTGCAACGAGGACAAAAAAATGTTATCAAAACGGCGAGATCTGCCAAATTTTGGCCAAGTAAACCTGGTGTCTTGGCAACTTCAAGACCTACTGGCTGGGGCAGGAACAGTTTGTCAACAGGATCATGCATATTCAACACTTTATTTTTCGCAGAATAAATTGAGTTCGGAGATTGCCTCATCCTCATTGCCTATCATATCCCTCTCTCTCTCTCTCCCTGCTGTTTTCACTTGTTGCATACGCTGCATGAATTACCTGCAAGCTTGTGTATACACACTGGGTTATGCTTTGCTGTATTTTAGCAGTCCCGCTGTTGTAAAATTCCACTCTGTGGCACACAGTTACATTTGGTGGTAAATCTGCTGGCTTGTTTTATGGCACAAAGACAGATTGCTTCACAGTGAGAAAGAGGAACAAGCTATTGTTCTTGCAGTACATACAGAAGCTACGTAGTAAACACAAAAAGCCGTGTCAGTGTTTGTGTTCTCGTGGAGAACAATCCTTGCGAGTTATCTCCGAGAAAATGTGAGCAGGGAGAAGCATCCGTACAGTTTGAAATGGGCTCTGTGCTTGATATCACATGTGTGACCAATTAAAATGCACAGCTGTTCGCTTCTCCATCTGTCCCATCCAGCTCTATATCATAGACTGCTGCACTGTTTAGATGCGATGTGTCGTTCTCACAATGCATCCGGGGGCTCGCCGTTTCATCTTGTCGGCCAAGGTGCCGTCCCATTCGTCCCCATCCATCTTATATCTTTGTATTAATTTTCAGAGGAACATATCTGAACTCAAACAGGCAATAGCAGTTCTATTTTAAGTAGTTAATAAAATATAGTGTATTTTACAACAGTAAATTCATTTACTGGATCCTCTATTTACCTGTAAATGACCGATGGCATCTTCCAAATTACTCAAAATGAAATAAACTGATAAATTAATTCACGTGAAAGTTTATTTTTAAATAGATTAGTGACTGAAGTCTGTTCCATTAAAATCTGTTTACTACCAAAGCTGTTGATTTACTATAAACATGACTTACTGTTTTCGGAAATTGGCTTTTTTTGATACAAAGACGGATGTTTTGAAAAAAAAATTTTCTGAAATTCATTACAAAATGCTGCACATTTATTTGTTCAGGTAGTTTGTTATTTTTTAATAAATTTTTGTTTGTTTATTTCATTTTGAGTCACTTCGAGTAGATGGGCCCACCATATGCCAAGAGATGACATAAACAAAACAAAGGCTTCTGTAGGCGCTGGCAGTCAGTCGTCTTATTTGATGTAAATTCCCGAGAGGATGAATTAGCCGGCGGCATCAGGAAACGTTGGCCTTGGATAAAAAACACAGCTCCCTCGCCGCGGACAAAACACATCCCGAGCTCTAGTAAAACAGGTGCTGGCAATTTAGCCCCGACCTGCAGACATGATGTTTGATTGGAGTGCAGCCGGATCAGATTGTTTCCCTTCCAATTCAGCTCCAACCGACTGACATTTTCACTGTATTTAATGAAAGCCACTGTTGATTACTGAGGCCTTACCACAATCTTTTTATTTATTCTCAGCGGCAGAAAAGCATTAATTCACAGTAATTAATGAACAAGTGGTGGAGGGCCTGGAAGCAGCTGCCTCCTCTGGGAGGCTGGAGGAAGGGACTCCTTCCTTTGCCCTGATTAGATGCACTCCATTTCCAACCCTCCCCATGACACTTTTACTGTCTAATGATAGCTGCTGCTGTAGTGGTGTACCTGGGTTTCTCATCGTACAACACATTGGAATGAGGCATGGCTGGTTTGCCTTCCTGATTATTGCTGCTAGATGGATCGTGTTCACACTAGTGCTGCTGTATTAAACCGGTGCTGCACGGTAAACAGAACGCCGTACGGATGCACTGACCAATTTTATGAATAATTTAATACCTTTGGTTTGTATCTGTTACACAATTTTCACATGTTGTTTGCAGCGATTGTGTTAAAGCAAAATTCATAACAAGTGATTATCAAGACTCGGGATGGAATTCACAAGCAAAGGCAGGGCCAGGTTTCGCTTATTAAATTTGGTTGTTGTTGATTTATACAAAAGGAGAAATGTTATAATAAAATATCGAGACCAAAAGCAGTAATGGATACGTTTAGCCCCCCACGGCGAAAATAAAGGAAAATGGCTTTCTCCTCACCGGAAACTTGGTTGTATTTCCAGCCTATTTGTTGCAGCTGTTGTGAGGGGAGGTGCAGAACAGTTTCAGTTGGTTATTTTTATATGTCATAATTGTTATAAAGGTTCTATTCAATTTGACAATGTTCAGCTTTTACTCTCTGGTTTATGAATTGGGAATTTAATCAATATTAAGGCAAACATTTCATGGTTATGTAAAGGTCTTTGGATGCATTTAATGCGCCTTTTCACATTGGTAACTCTTTTAATAGTTGACTATAACACATAGAAAATACTCAAAACCCGTCATCATTTCCAAATTTGGGATAAATTCGGATTTTTAAAAAATGCCCCGCAGCTACCCTTACTTTTAAATCCACAGCAGATGTGTGAGGTATCGTTTTTTTTCGATATATTTAGCATCTTGGGAAACTTTGGGCATTTCACTAAAGTTTGAGATGACACTCCTGTGTTTATGAAAATGGGCCCACTATCTCAGAGTGTTTACCTCCGAGTTTAAGAGTTTTAAAACAAATAGGCAAGGACATGTTTTCATATTATTATATATACAATATATATATATATTCATTTTAACTTGTTTATTTTTGCCATGGTAATAGAGGTCTGTGACATTTTTGGCTATCCACTCGGATGAATGCCTTGGGTTATATGGTTATTCTGTGTTGGATCTTATTTTGTTTTTGGTTTTCTTTGTGTTAGTAATTTTAGGCAAGAATCACCCACAAAACCCTAGGACTTCCACCGTTTCACAGATTCACGCTGTCTGCAGCAGTATTTGTGTTTTGATTTAGTCCTTCCATCTGGAGTGGTTTAAATTGTCATTCATCTTGTAATGTGCCCATTGGTGCAAGGACTTTTTTTTTTTTTTTTTAAAGATCTGAGTCATTTTGTTGTCTTCCAGCTCTTCCCGTCTCATATCCTCACGTCTTTGACTGTCGCTCAATTTTAGTCGGAGGGATAAGCTGATCTCTTTTATCCACATTTGATCTTTTTCTCTTTCATCACCACGTCTTGATTTTTGTCTCCCTGACATCCCTCTCCCTTCCAGTTGGCTGGCCATAGAGCTCTGCTTTATGAAAGGAGTTTAGAGTTGAATGGTGGGTGTGTGAGTTGGCGTGGCGGGGCGGGTGGTGCTGGTGTGCAGCTGACCAGCCTACAGGTCACACTTGCTTTACTGTCATGTCTGTCATTCTCAAAACCAGGCGTCAGCATTTGGTGTGCCATCAGCTGCTAATTGTCTGCTCGCTACTTATAGTTACAGGCTAAAGAGCTGTACTTAAAGTTAGACTTGCTTGCATGTCAAAAAAGTAAGTTTTTCCTCCCATGAGGAAGTGATGGTGTTGAGTGAGAAATCATTACGGTTTCTGGCGGTGCTGCCTTAGACAGGTTGGGAGTCTGTCTCCAGCTGACATGGACTACAGCAATGTTGACGCGAATGCAACATACCTATTCGATGAGAAAGAACCCCATCAGTCTGGAAAATACTATTTCATCACACATGTAATAATCAGATCTCATAAAACATCTGCCTTTGCCGGAGGTACACATCCAGCAGCCAGATGAAGCAGCAATGGCTGCAGCTCATGTTTAACGGTGCATATTCTTCACCTAGTTATGCAGTGATTATTATCTCTGAATTTAATAATGGCGCAGCTTAATTTAGAAATCAAACAACACAGGAGCAACAACATGCTGCCTCCGTAAACAGAGCATGTGAAGACACTTTTTAACTCGTGAAAATGGAGCAAATGAAATGGGTTATTTCTGAAGAATCAAATCATTCCTATTAGTGAGTCCAGGGGACATATGAAACTGATTTTTATTTACATTTAGGGCTGCGGTGTGAACTTTTTGGAGTACTCCAATGGATCCACCATGACTGCTATTGTGCATTGAGTGAAAACTTAATCTTCTTTATAATCCTGCTGTTTTACCATTTGCCATCCATGACATAGTGAATGCTGGCTAAACACTCACTTTGAAGACATCGTGGGCGAGTTTATCCCTGGTAAATGAATCGGTAATTGAGTACAAACAATTCAGGGTTATTAAATGGCTGTTGGATAAGTTTAAAGGTCATTTTCACTCTAGTAAGCAATAAATAATTGAGCATACTACAAAGAAAACGAGCATGAACAAAAATCCACCCATCCATCCATTATCCATACCAATTATCCATATAAGGGTCGCGGTGGAGCTGGAGTCTATCCAAGAGGTCAAAGATAGTTTATATAGGGCCCTAAGATGTTAACCAGACTGGTACGCAGGTAAATCCATTTGTGTTTCATGTTGATGCACCAATCAAAAACAAAACTCCCCACAACAGCTGAAGGCTTGGGTTTGTGTGGATCCTTTGTATACACACATCCATCCATCCATTCTCTAACACACACAATCCTGGTTACGGTAGGGGGGGGGCAATAAATTGCAACTTTGTTAATGATAAACATATACATACTCCCTACTTTTTCTTGCTAATGCTGCTGGTTTAATTTTCACGTGACAGTCAATAATCACCCATCACTATTTGGGGGATGAGTGTTCACACATACACGTGCAGCAAAGCCACGTACAAGTTTTGGATATTGCACGTTATCGTAGGCCGGCGATTAGATGGTATGCAATGATCAAGTTGCGATAGTCTCACATTGGAAATAGACTGCATATTTTATTCAACCCCTGTTCTAATTTGTTTGAATGTATGAATAATGACGAGAGCAGAGCGGCTGTCCATTGAACCTTGTATTTATGGGCCCAATGCATTAGAAAGTGCAATTCCTGAATGATAGAGAAACCCATTAAAGTAGTAATAAAATTGCAAATGTCTTCCTACTCTGTTTTGCTGCCTTTCAATATGGGCAGCAGAACACGTTGCTCTCACCAACTGTGTGTGAGCCTCTGGCGAACACATACATAGCAATATGATATAGAACACATTTCCCAATCCAATTCCTCCCCGCTGCGTCGCTGAAACACTCGGTGAGATCCATCTTTTTCAATTACGCCTAGAGGATAGCCGTTCCTTTAAGCCTACGGGGACAGGGAGTTTTAAGGACAGGTCTCATCCCCAGATCTCAGGCTGCATTAAAATGTATTGGCACCATTCAATATTAAAGGGGAATCTGTCGGATTAATCGGCGGGAGGCTCGCCGAGGAGGCATCATCCAAAGACACATGCTTACTTACAGGAATGCCTGCTATGATGGCACCGTGGCAGGGCATGTAAAACTTGAAGAGAGAATCATTTGTTAAGGAGGAAGGCGTTTATGAAAAGGGATCAAAGGAAGTGGGATGCTGTCAAGCCAACACTACAGTATGTGTAACACACTCCGCCTGAAGGTGTAAGCAGAGTTTCACAATAGCTCTCCCACTAATGGCATCGACAATTGCAATGTGAAGTAACTGTAGCTGTGCGGTTAAAGGTCACAGGAGAGTAGTGCACCTCCAGCCAGGCCCCCGTCGGCGCACTATAATCAGTTCAGTGTGTGATCATGGTGTTTGGTGTGTGATCACTCAAAAATCCTATTGTGAATGTGGATTGGAAACAACGGGACATTTATGAGTAATGGACATAGAGGGGTCCAGTTTCCCTAACCTGC
The DNA here is from genome assembly GCA_900303265.1 of Brotula barbata. NCBI lineage: Eukaryota > Metazoa > Chordata > Actinopteri > Ophidiiformes > Ophidiidae > Brotula > Brotula barbata. The sequence goes on along the minus strand of OMNV01016311.1, from coordinate 5,910 downwards.
CTGCTTTATGACACATCGTGACTGCCCTGCAGGGAAGCTCAGCGGAGTGTGGGTGGGGCACGGCCATGGGTGGCTAGGTGGTGGCGGGGGGTGGGGCTGCAAGCGTTTGAAGCTCACCCCAGCCCACATGTGAATCACAGCTGGTCATTTGTTTTGCTTTATGTAGCGCGGCGTGTGCACCGTGGCGGCTCTCCTGATCACCTCAACATGCACACTGGTGTGTGAAAGCATGCCTACAATAAGCCAGTCACCGCGTCTGCTCCTAATCAGGCAGCCAGGCAGCATCTCTCCTCCTCCTCCCTCATGTCCTCACTCCTCTGACCGACCAGAGAAACAGAATTACATTTCCCCCGGGTGGCCTTGCACCGGGAAACAAGCCCCCACTGGCCCCCGTGTTGGGGAAAGATGAAGATAGCCTGTGGGGTAGATTGAAAAAGTGAAAAAATCTTCCCCAAATCAGGGAGGTGACCTAGCCCAGATTGTTTGGCAGATTAAAAGTCTTAGTTTGTGATACGTTTCATTTGTCAGACTTTGGTGATTGATTTGTCCTCAAAACCTTTTTTAAGTGCAGTGGCATCATGGGACTCACAAGAGGCTTCTCCCCGAGACGGACGGAAACTCACACCTTTATGATAGTCCACGGTGGTCCGGGCATAATTATTAAAAGTGACATGCCAGTGATTTTTACAGCATTGAATGATTTTCACCCAACCTGTATTTTATATTTTTTGTAAGTTTGAGTATTTGGGAGGTATTTATCATTCGCTTACTGGGTCCTCAGGCCTTCAAATGGACAAGGTAAACATGTCTTTACTCTGAAATAAAACTGTAAATCAGTGTAAGAAGGTGGTTACAATAGAGTAACAAGAAGAAAACACAGATGTTTCAGGGTAATATGTCACAAGAAAACACATTCTGAGGCAACGGTAAACATGTTTGTATCTTCTTAAACTACAATTGTCCATTTCTCAGACTGCAGGGCTGGCAAGTGAATGCGACAATACCTCCAGAATGCCAAAACTTGAACACACACGCACACAATGCTTGACAAAAATCCATCATCTCCTTGACTTCAGAATTCTGCTGCGTTTTTCTGCTACGATTTTCCGTCAATGATTCCCGATAGCTACACGATAATTAGGCGATCGGGGTTTTAAAATTCCTACGTAAATGCGCCCAAACCGTGATTTCATGCACAGACATCGATGTATAATATCTCCCCTATGTCAACAGTGTCATCTGCATCGTGTTATTTTAGTATTTTGTAAAGGCTCCATAAAGTGTGTGTGTCATTTAAATAGGCACTGGATGGATCGTGCTTGATTCTCTGACCCCGTGAAGGTCACTATCAGTCTTTGTAGTAAAACTTTATGGGATGAAAGAATCCCCAACTGAGTGGAGACCTTGGTGTGTAATTGCTTGATACCCTTCTGTGTAATACTGAGAAAGAGACACCAGGAGAGAGAGGGGGGAGATGAAGAGAGAGAGACAGACAGAGAGAGAGAGAGAGAGAGAGAAAGAGGCTTGTGCGGTATTCATAGCCGTGATTGAGAGACATTGTTGAATATTCCAGATGATTCAGTTGGATGCAGCGATGGAGTTCATCTATTGTTTTCTGTAGAGCCACAGATGGGATACCAGTGGTGTGGGCTTTTGTTGTCTCCATGCTCATCACTGGCCTGTTCTTTATGATCGCCATGTCCCCCGTCTATTCTACACAGACCCAGCAATTGTCTGGGCAAACAAAACCTCCCTCCCAAGCGATCACTTTCATTGAACCATAGACACCGTATGAAAATATGTACTCTGGTATTCAGGCATGGGAAAGGGCAGCCTTCAACAATACCTTTGCCTTTGTCAATGCACCTTGCACATCAAAAGACGATGCAGAGGAAAATACAGTGGAATTGCTCAGGACCTCACAGCGGTTCGACTGTTTTTCCATTTATTGTGGCTTTTGTCTCCTCTTTGTAAAGAACCACAATAGCTTATTGTGTTTGTCTCTCACTAGGCATCATGCAGCTAGTATGGAGAAAGAGTAATAGGACGTACAGGTTGGGGCATATGCTGGCACAGACATGGCCCCTAAACTTCCTCTCCATCATTCTTCCCATTTACCCACCGCTGCGGCACATCTGGGTCCAGGTGGCATCCGAACATGTTGTCAGCATGTTGTGGTAACTGCCTTAATGGCTTGAGTCATTCTAACTGACAAGATGGGAAAACAGACATGGCAGAGTCTCACTCAGCCTCTTTATCTTGTGTTTACCAACCACTGTTCCATTGATAACAGAGCCTCATACTCCCCTGGCCTGCACAAACCCTGGCTAGGCTTCTTCAGGGGTTTTTCACACGGCATACAGCACACTGAACGCGGTACTGGATCATACATCTTTGTGCACGGTTCATGGACGCATGTGAAAACCATTGTGCGAGGTAAAATGTTTTCATGCATATTTTTCTCTGAAGAAAAACGCTGGCTGTGCTCGCTTGGAGAGAAATTAAGAAAAGTTAAATAAATTCATGATCAGATTTGCTTATTTGTATTATTAGATCATACATGTTGGTCAGGAAGAGGTGCAGTCAGGACCCGTTCATCCAGACACATTTGGACAATTCAAATTGCTTTTAAAAATCTAATTATCAAAAAGATAATTAAAGAAAAATATGTAAAATGAAATGAAAGCAATGAAGTGAGTGCTTTAAATTCCGTTCTACAGCTTAAGAAAGTAGAATCCAAGTCTCATCTCTTTAACATTGATACATATTAGACATATGTTGATTATCCCTATACATTTAAGTATGTTGGATAATTTTCCTCATCGTTTTAGAATCTTGGGAAAATGCGGGTCCTGGAACATTGAGGGTTATGGGGTGGTGGTTTGTGCATGGTTACAATGTTTATATGTCTAATTCACCACGTAGACAGCATTTTTGAGTCCTAACCTGGCCTCATTAATTTGGTATTCAGTGGTACGCATGTCTGCTTCTGACATTAATTTGATGCACATCTTCGTTTGAATTTGTTGCTTTATTGTGCAATGAGGTTAACAGGGATAAATCTTTGGGCATAAATCTTTCCTGTTATACGAGGCACAGTCTGCCGTTGCTCGTATTAAAATGGTCTCCCTCACATTTTTAAAGCCATAATAACATTCTGATTAGTTTTTATGTTGCTACAAATACAGGTGAATGTACTTTCACGACTCGGCAAACTGATTTAAATTTGCCCAAAAAGTAAAATCTTTTTTGACATTTCAACAACGAGACAATATCAACATGCGGTCCCTGCGAGACAATGAAATATACAAATTTAAATGCTATTAAAATACAGTCATCTCTATCCTAGACATCTAACTGAGATGATTATATGTCGTTACACCTGCAAATCACCAAAACAATGCTTACCGAGCAGGTGGTGGAAATGTGGGAGGGAGCGAAACAAACACAGAATAAATGACATTATTAGACACAAGTATGCCTGTTCTCTCAGGGTTTTTTGAAGTCTGAGTTAAACGAGATGTATTTCCTTGCAGTTCTGTCCTAATTTGTGGTATTTTAATCAATGCAGTTGTATCAACACACACCTCTATTAATTCAAATAAACGGTGGCACTGTGGTTCAGTGGTCCTCACTGAGGCACTGCAGCAAGGAGACCCCGGGTATATGAATGTGAGAACAGATATTAATGTGTATTAGTGATGTTATGTGATCTTTTACTCGCATTTTGTGTACTTTTATGTAATAATTACCAGTAGAAAAATTGTGAAAAGCCTATTGTTGTATTCTGCCAGAAAACAGAAGAGCTCTGAAGAGCCTTTTGAACTGTTGTGTGCCCCAGATGCCCCGTTGCCGATGGTCTAATTGTCCTGCTTTGCTTTGCTTTGCACGACAATTAGCCTGCCGGTGGATTTGTTGCTGAGCTGTCATAACCTGTTGTTTATTTTTTATTTTTAGTTGACAGGTGAGCCAAAATAGCTCAGTCAAATGCATCCTGTATGCACATTTTTGGCACATGCAATATATGTCATCCTGCAAGTTTGGATGCAGTTCCACATATAGCTATACTTTGCCTGCACACACCCACACACACACACACACACACACACGGGTTAATCCCTGAAATTTCTGTGATAAAAGTTAACTTTGGATGAATCCTAATGTGCTGAGCTCCCAAGACGAGGCAGAGGATTTTTAACTGAAAGCACGGTCAGCTTGTTGCCTACACACACACACACACACACACGCACACGCACACAATAGTGTTGCATAAGCTTCCAGGTCCATCCTCAAAATAGTTTATTTCCTCTCATAAAAAAGTTTGAGATTAGACAGTGTTTGTGATGACAGGCGAGCGCAGCCTGATGACCCATAGGAGTTAAGGATATTATCTGCAAAAGCAAACCGCCATAACTTATAGCAAGACATGCACTTATGTTTAATTAACGCAGAGTTCAAGAACTGCTGGCTTCATCCATTACAGAGATGGGCAGACGGAAGCTCCTTTAATTGGGGATGAGAAAAAAGAAAAGGAAAACAATTGAGCTGCATAGATGGGTCACACGTTAAGGTCAGCATTTTTCACATCAACCTCTAATCCTCTCTTCCTCACAGAGATGAAATTTGTCACATCCTCATTTTCCAATTGTGTGCACCGATATAATGAGTTTAGTCTTTGAACCACAATTCATATATGCTTAATTTCCGCTTTAATCTAACAGCGGCTACTTTTTACAATTTGTTAGCACAAGAAATTACTCATGACAGTGATGCAGACGCTGATATGAGCCGAGGGTCAGAAAGCTGTGTGTGTGTGTGTGTGTGTGTGTGTGGATTTCTCTGTTTTCTCAGTGCAAATGTTAGTCTTACAATAAATAAAGGGATAAATATAAACAACACATAAAAAGCAAGATATTCTTGTTTTTACTACTCCAGGAACACATCCATGAGTTACTATCATCACGACATTAAAATGTACCTCATATCGGAGGTCTTAATCGAGTGAACTTAGCAAAAAATGCTAATTATTTCCAATAATATCTATTTTTCTGCAGAAAAAGTAAGTCCTCCTAATGAGAGCCAGCGCTTCCACGTCTATTAGTATTCAGCTGTTTACCAAGGTCAAATGGTGAAGAGATACCCATTGAAATGAAAGGATAAATCAGTGCTGGATTGTGGTAAAATGCTATGTTACCCAAAGAAGTGATATGAAATGAAATTTGTGAGGCCGCTACTCACCCCTCGTTTCGACTTGCGCTCTCATTTATGCTTGCAGTCGGAATATTAAGTATGTTCTTTAAACACAAGAGGGAAAAATAGTAGAGGAAGGGAATTAATCCGCTTGGCTTTATTTTGATAATGTTTTAGAGCTACGCCTGCCCAAATCCGTTGGCAGAGCTGTTCTACTTTCTCTTGCACAGACAAACCAATCCTTAATCCCAATTCATCTAATTGTACCTCAGAGTGTTAATAAATATTGTTATGAATTATTCAGGCTCTGAGTGGGCTGATGACACAGAAATGGGTGCAGTGAGCTGAATTCAAAGCACTTCAAATTGGAAATGGGAAAATGCACTAAATTCTCTCAGAATTTGAATTAATGAACGTCACATGGAGAATGAATCGCGTATGGAGCCTCTACGCACGATTATTGTACTAATGGGGATGTTAGTGCAACTGTCCAAGGCAAAATAGGTCCTATAATGCATGCTAATATAAAACGTAAGTGGCATTAAACCATCATGTTGTCATTGATAAGAGACACACTTGCATTAATACACGGGTGATACATGAAACTTTGTTTATGCACTCAAACGCCGGGGCAGGAAAAAAAAATGTTTTAAGATATCAAACAGCGCCTCACCTTTTTAAGTCATTTAAATATAGCCGTGCGTATGTTCTCAAATGTCA
>OMNV01016309.1:58622-71048 GCA_900303265.1 Brotula barbata | reverse complement strand
GGGAAGGCTGGCACTGAGGAATGTGCCCAGTTTCTTCTCACTTTAGGTTCAGTAGCTTCTGATGCAGACACACACACACACACACTCACACACACTCACTCACACACACTCACACACACACACACACGCACACACTTACACACACACACACACACACTACACACACACACACACACACACACACACACACAGTGCTCACACAGACGATATAGATGCATCTTATATGCTCCTCTTGTTTCTGTAGCTTCACTAAGCGTATCACGTTACCAAATCCTCTCCCTCTCTGTGAGTCTGTGTGTCTCAGACGAACGGAACTACTTTGTCAAAATTCACATTTTCTGCCCGTCCATTATTGGACCGGGATCTTATTGAAGAGTGATGTCAGATGCATTTTTTGGACATTTTGTGAAATATCCACGGTATTTGGTGACGTTAAATCAGCAGTTGTGCAACGCTGATTAACCGTCCGTTTCTCATCTCTCCCCAGTCCCCCAGCCCAGTCCCAGCCAAGAGGACCAGATTTGACAAATTGCAATCTCCTTCATCGGATAAAGCGAGGGAACCTGATTGGTTACAGTCCCTGTCAAAGTCTGCGAACAAGGTTTGTAAAAGACTGTTTACCCCAAAATTAGCTGCTGTTCTCCTCCACGTGTGTCCTCCCCTCATTCATCTGTTTAAATGATGCTTGATTTGAAGCTTGAGTCTGTTTTACTGGTGGTTTACTCAACACCCAAGCTCATTTTTTTGTTTGTTGTTGTTTCAGGATCTGAAACAGGTACAGCTGAAACAGAGACCATCTGCCTTCCGCCCTTGGTCCCCTAAGGCCGTAGAAAAGGAGAAACCCTCCACTCACAATGAGGTAGACAGGTAAGTCACCTGGTTCAGAATATCTTTTATTTGATGTTAGTAACAATAAAATGCATTAAATGCGTCTATATGGCCTCTGCAGGTCCTTCTCAAAGAGTCAGGAGACTTTGGCGGCTCCCAACCTGACACTGGCTCCGCTGTCCTCTGCGGTCCATCACAGGGACAGTCATGCTCCTGGCAGGGGCCCCGCAGCTGTTCCCAAGCAGCCACGGGAGCTGCATAATGGAGACACACAACCTGCAGCAAAACCTGCAGTCCCGGCTCCCGCCCACCGGGCTGACGACATGGACACAGATGGAGAGATCGACGTGGACGACTGTGACGATCGTAAGTCCCACCGTCAGAATAAACGAGCAGACAGGCTGTGCAGCTCAAACTTTTACTACTCAGTAACCCATCCAGAAATAAGCCATGGCCATAGCTGAGGTGGTTTGGAGAGATTCCTCACATTCCTGTGCAACTTCGCCACCTGGTGTCTAGTGGAAGAACTACAGTAGAGATAACGGCATCTTAACCTGCTTTTCTCTGTAATTTTTTTTAATAAATATATTTTTCATGTAAATATAAATTTTTGATGTATATAAACTTACATTTTTTTTTTACAAATATTCTTATTTTTGTTATTATTTGTAGATTCTGTTCATTGTATTGCTGTATCACATTACATGATTTGAATCAATAGCAGAACATTTGTCTTTTCCTGTTTCCTGTTCATTTGAGAAGCATCCCAACACTTCAGTTACTGTCCTAATTATGGAAACATCCATCTCCCTCACTCTCTCTCTCTCTCTCTCTCTCTTCCATTTGTCCCTCAGGTTCAGTGCCAGTTTCCTCCCTGGCTTCGCCTACCTCAGCTTCCACAAGTGTGTCTCAGACTCCTACCCCGCAGAGTGTTGGTCGGCCCCAAGAGGGCCCCGCCTGGTTGTCAGGGGCTCTTTCCCCAGAGATGGACTCCCTGAGACAGATGCTGTACGGAGGCCTGGACACCAAAGAGGCCAGGGAAAAGCTCCTGCAGGAGATTGTCAGGATGAGAGTGAAGCAGGAGGAGAAACTCGCAGCTGCTGTGCAAGCAAAACGCAGCCTCCAGCAGGTACCACATCCCATTCAGATGGATTACTAACTGACATGACGCACAACTTCAAGCTGCTTTATATGGCCACAAGACAGTTCATGTAAAGCAAAAATTATTGTAATGGTAAACAAATTCCAAATCTAATCACCAACTGGTAACTGTGAATGTAATTTGCAGGAATTGGAGTTTGTGAGGGTGGCTAAAAAAGGACGTCTTCGTGAGGCTATAGAAGCCAAGCGCAACCTGCGAAAGGAGATCGAGCGTCTTCGCATGGATTGGGAGAGGAAGATGAGAGAAGCGGAGGAGTCTTGTGGGCGGCTAAAAAGAGAGCTGGAGAGAGAGAGACAGCTGAGGGTTTGTGACAAAGGCTGTGAGGCTGAGCGTCTCCGGGTCAAGTACTCCACTCAGGTGCGTTTCTCAGATCTCAGTGATCCCTAAAAGGTAACACAGGTGATCCTGCACCCTGATAGAGTTTCCTCGTAACTGACTGCTCTCTGTGTTGTGTTTTGTCGTTCAGATCGAAGAGTTGCACGTGCAGCTGCAGCAAGCAGAAGCCGACCGCGAGCAGCTGAAACTGGATCTGAAGCAGGAGAGAGAAGCTCGGCAGAGCCTGGAGAGCATTGTCAAAGATCTGCAAATCCAGCTGGCTCAGCAGGCACACAACAGCACTCCCGGAGAGTCCCAGAACACAAACACAGACACACAGAGACAGAACACACAACATACCAATGGATCCTAAAGCTGCACACTCGAACCTGGAGTAAGAGACTCTGTCAAAAAAAAGAGCATGGCTAAGGACTTTGTTGCACCTGTTGTTAGAGAAAAGAATCTCGGCAAAATGCAAAGTCCGTTTTGCAGAGTCAAAAATCTGTCATATATAATATGATATGATAGAAATCAATAGTATTGCGACGATATATGGATTTTACGAAATGAACTGGAAAGTAGCATGATGTCTGAGCATGTTGTAGAGCGTGACTTAAGAAAGACTACTTCAGCGATGAACACACATCTCTCAAGTGACTTCAGAGCCCTCGGTTAGATACCCAACGCCATTCAAGGATTTTATTTTGGTATAAGCTATTCTAAGATGTGCAAATATAGCCACATAACATTACTTGAATATGAAGGGAAGAAACAAGTTGTGCTTGGTGAACATAACATAAGATTTAAACGTTTAAAGTCTTGGTGCCACAAAATATCGGTACACTCAAAGGTGTCATTGCAAAACCACTGGAAACAAAAGACACCAGTTTACCACTATTTACTTTTAATATCAGCTTGCTTTTTATAACTGTGTAGAAGATGTACTTTTTGAGACATATTGCTTGCGCAGCACTGTTATTCCACAGGCAAGAAAATCCATCCATATACAAACATGTACGCATGTATACCAGCTTGTCTACCTTTTGTATTTTATAAACCTGAAGTATTGGAGGTTATGTGGGCTGTGTGCAGCTCCATCACAGTTTTATGCTTACATATTTTATGGAAGTGTTACTTTTTAATATCCCGACACAGCTAAATTGTTGAATGAACGTTGTTTTCGGGTCATGTTTTTTGCAGCCAAACCATGTGACAAATAGCAAATATTCTTGCCCATGTTAGCAAGTCGTGCATATAAGTCTACAATTGCCCTCCTAAAAAAAAAGAAACTTAAATTGTTGTTTGTTTTGTTGAAACGCGGTACTTCTGATTTTCTATTGAGTATTGTAAAATAATTTATATTCTATAATAATTTGCTGCCTATCAACAAAAACCATTAATTTTAGTCACTGGTTTTAGGGCTCTTAAATCAACAAATGCTGTTTATATGAACAACATTTCTACATATATACAAAATATGGATATATATTTTTTTACTTTAAGAAAAGGAATTGCACTTTTTAAAGAAAAGAACCTTGCAGTGTGCATTGTACTCCCTGTTACATTTTACAAATCTCGAATTAACATGAACTTTGAATTGAACACACCCTCCCTCAGTATCCTCGGATGTAAATACAATGATATTGTAAATAAGATATTTGTTGGTATGTTTGCTTGCTCCAGACTTCAACTGAGTATGAATATAATTTTTTGCTCTTACTTGAAACCAAAAATAGACAATATTGGATTTGCAACTGCATCTCCATTATTGTATCCCTGAGTATTGTTGCAATCACAGGGCATTTACTAGAACGGACGACGGACTTTTTCAAGGAGGATGAAACTGTCTTCGGTCACGACTTTGATCCATCGGTCGTTTTTGACACACCAACAGATTATTATGCTGTTTCCCTTCATTTGTTTATTGAGATTATGTTTATTATTTGAAGACTTATAGGCTATATATTATACCACAGACCAAAAACAATAATGGAAATTGAAATGTCCTGCTCCGAAAGCTGCTTCCCAAGCTAAGGTCCCTAGTAAGATAGAGTGAAAGTGACACCCTCTATGGTTTGAACCTATAGGCACTCTCATATATTTTAGACAAAAAACACTTTTATGTCTTATCATTATGATATCCTTGCTCAGTATATGTTGGGTACAATGTAATAGCAATATCCATTTTATTAGCTGATGCTGTTGTAGTTTTGGTTTGGAAGTGGGTTTCACTTTGCCGCTTGTTTCAGTGTTTTCTTTTTTCCTTAGGAAAACTTGTATAATACCCATTAAAATCAAATCAATCCTAAAGTGTTGCGAGGAGTGTGTTTCTGTGTGTGTGTATGTCTATGTATGGTGACAAAGTTGATTAAACAAATTTTTCATATATGACAAATAAGCCATTAATTTGAGAATAATACAAAAATACATGACAAAACATTTATATATGTATATATATGTCATACAACAATCTCTCTCTCTAGATAGACAGATAGATAGTACCACATAGCGCAGCTGCGTGGGTTTGATTCCGGCTTGTGCCTTTAGTTGCACATCATCTCTTCTCTCTCAGCCCCGTCCTTCCTGTCTGTCTCCCTACTGTAACTATCAAAATAAAGCAGAAAATGCCAAAAAGAAAATTAAAAGTGTATTGCCTGTGACCTCTTAAATCGACTATATGTTATATATAAAGCATTTTCCCACATTTCAGTATAACCACACTAGTCTCTTTCTATCGTTCCTTTGCTACCCTGTTGCTGCAGAGGCTTATTGGTTGCGTGAAAATCCCTGCATGAAAACAAGGCTGAAGCTTCACGACAGGATTACAGCTTGAGGGAAGACTTAGGGACCGACACTTGTTGCACACTTTCTCTCTGCATTCCTCCGATGCCTCAAAACACCAACAAACAATGGCTGCACAGTCCCCCAGGGTGGAACACTGAACCAGAGATGACAACGAGTGGTCCAAATGGGAAGAAGGAACCATGACCCCGAGTGGGAAGACTTAACAGGAAGTGACTGCGGCGATGGAAAGAGAGTGAGTTCAAAGCTGAAGATGGATTAATGTTGAGTGGATGGGACAGGAGATCTGGACCCCCATGAACAGTTCAGGAATGAACATCACCTCAGCGATGGCGCCGCTGTCTCCAGGGCTGAGCAGCAGCCAACCAATGGCTTCTTTGGCCCCCGTGAAGACCACCTTTCAGTCTTTGGGATCGTATTCATCTGAAATGTTTCCGCCTCCCCTTCCTAGAGGCCCCTGTCAAACCAAACAGGGCTCGAGCTCCTTCACTTCCCCCACCCAGTCCATTATGAGCTCCCCAAGACTTTGGCACAAATCCTCCATCTCCAGGCTCGCAGAGGAGTTTTTCTGGATTGGTGGCAGTGTGGTTGCACAGCCTAAATGGAGACTGGGTCAGATGGGTAAGACTCACTGAATACGTTCTCCTTCAATACTCCCATAAAGATGTCAACAGGATTTACAATTTTCTACAAACAGAGGAGGAATGTTTAAATAATTTGTTCTTACTCAGCACAAATGTGACATCAGTGTATTATTTTCAGCCTGGGGCCCTTCAAGACTTTCAAGTAGGCATTGATATAACAGAGTAGAAATACAGCAAAGTCTCTGAGTAGATAATGGGCATATGGACACAAGACAATCCTTCAGGATTAGCCTCGGTGATGCGTCACGTGTATCTGAGCTCAGATTACAAACAGGCTCGTCTCATTTAGCTTCAGCGAAAACAAACACAACAATACACCATGAAGATGATGAATCAGACGGTTGTTGATGCTGCATTTTTTACACACGTATATACACACATCATTCACAACATGCAAAGGAATCGGAGGGGAAATATTTAATCCCAGAAAAATAAGAGATTGTGTATTTTCCAGATAAAATAATTTTCAGAAATGTGTTTAGATTCTGTCAAGACTTTTTTAGTCACTGACACATATTGCAAACAGCTTCTTAAATCCCAGTGTGACGTATTCCATAATCTGCTTGATGATACATCTCTACTGGATTATAACGCTCATCAGAGAAACTGTACATTGTTACTTTCTCTAATACGTATAATTTAGACTTGCTGTGACTTTATGGGTTTTTCATTGACACAGTATAGTTGAAAAGTCTTTGAAATTGTAGAGAAAATATGTAGAAAAAGCTACTTTTTATTAAAGCTTATACACGATTCAAACTTGAATATTGGACGGGTTGTCTTAGATTAAAGCCAATGAGATGCTAATGAAGATGTCCAGCTACTAAAATCTACATCAATACCTTTCTTATCCCTATAGTGGAGAGGTGTATGTGCACCATGCAGACTGGTACTCAGATGACCAAAATGAAGGGGAAGAAGAAAGGCCTGGTCCGATTCTTTTACCTGGATGAGCACAAGTCCTGTATCCGCTGGCGGCCCTCCAGGAAACATGACAGGGCCAAAAGTAAGACGGCCTCATTTGTGATAGTGCATTATTCTATTCTAGCTGCATCTAATCGCCAATGGGGATTGGATTGTTGCTTTTGGATTTGATGGTATTCCCAGAGTAAATATAATGATGAAATAATCTGTGAATTTGTGTTTCAGTAACTATCGACTCCATCCAAGAGGTCTGCGAGGGCAAAAAGTCAGAAATCTTCAGGCGTTACGCAGACAACCGCTTCGACCCAAACTGCTGTTTCAGTATCTACCATGGGGAGCGTGTCAAGTCCCTGGACCTCGTCTCTACCAACGCAGAGGAGGCCCGCACCTGGATTACCGGTCTTAAATACCTCATGGCTGGAATCAGCGATGAAGATAGTTTGGCCAAAAGGCAGCGCACCCGCGATCAATATCCTTAAATCTGCCGTTTATTCACACGTTCAATCCATTAATGGCAAAATGGTTACAATTCATCACTATAAAATTGTCATTTTTAAGTGTCTTCCTGAGGGTCAATGCATCCTGAGCTGATTAATTAGCAGGAGTACAAAACCGTCGTCCAGTGACACGTGAATTGATGCATCCGTCTATTTCCTGTCTGTTGTTCAGTCTTAACTCCAACATATCACATGGCTACAGCAGACATTCTCTGAGGCAGACAAAAACGGAGACGGCACTTTGAGCATCGGAGAGGTTCATCAGCTGCTGCACAAACTCAACGTGAATTTACCCAAGCAGAAAGTCAGGCAGATGTTTCAAGTAAGACGCCCTTGAGAGACGATGCAGACAACTGTTCGAGTCGTATCTGACGATCAAATTGCTGGTTTGTTTTGGGTGACGGTATCAACGTCCACGCTGATTTTACGTCCGGAATCGATGCTCAGGACATAAGATCAGTTTCCTGGATGTGTCAGGTTCAAAAACTCAAAGCAAAAGACTCAAGAAACCTCAAAAAAGGAAAACTTGTACAACTTTGGGGTCTTTGATGCTGTTTTTGTAGGACTATTTTTTTTTCTTCTGATTTCATTCTGTCATTTATGTTAGAGAAAGGGTATGATGTAATGATAGAGATAGAGAGAGAGACAGAGACAGAGAAAAAGACACAGGAATAGCAAGTACAGGTTGTTGGGAAGGCCATATGGCCACCACCGAACAGATGGCTTGAGTTTCACTGCAGTCTAGCATGAGTTCAGTAGCCGAGTGTCCTCATCTTGTACATGTTGATGTACTCACTGTGAAACAAGTTACATCAGGCTGGTACATAGAAACCTCCAATGGGAATGTGGTGTGTATAAAACGTCGCTGATGGTGTATTTGTCTCAAATCATTCAGATTATTTCACCCTTTTATCGCTTTCTGTAGGAGGCAGACACAGACGAGAACCAGGGCTCTCTGGGGTTTGAAGAATTCTGCTCGTTCTATAAGATGATTTCCACGCGCCGAGACCTTTACCTGATCATGATCTCATACAGCAGCCAAAAAGAATTCATGGATCTGCACGACCTGGCCCGCTTTCTGGAAAACGAACAGAAGGTGGAGGAGCACCTGATCAGAATCACACAGGTCTATCGTGAGACACGTTTGATTGGTAAAATGTTGAGTTTATTTCATTTTGTGTTATCTGCAGATGCGAGGTCTAACCAGAGAACATCTAGTTGACATCGTGGCCCGGTTCGAGCCATGTCCCGAGAACCTTCAGCGTGTAGTCATGGGTATTGACGGTATGGGAGAATTTCTTACGTAACAATACATCCAACCATGTCAGAAACACCAGCAGATGTCAATAAAACACCTGGATGTGACGTTTCTTACAGGTTTTACCAACTACATGCGCAGTCCTGCAGGCGATATCTTCAACCCAGATCACAACCAGGTGAACCAGGACATGACCCAGCCTTTGTGTAACTATTACATCGCCACGTCACACAACACCTACCTGACCGGGGACCAGCTGCTCTCTCAGTCCAGGGTGGAAATGTACTCTTACGTACTCCAGGCAGGCTGTCGCTGTGTAGAGGGTGAGGGCACTCAAAAACTGCAGTGTGTGTAGTGTGAGGAGAATATGCATGGACGCAGCAGTAAAATCGGGGCCCTGTATAACATGCAGTCTCCCTCTCTCTCTTAGTGGATTGCTGGGACGGGCCAGATGGGGAGCCTATCATACATCACGGTTACACCTTGACATCCAAAATTCTCTTCAAGGATGTTATTGAAACAATTAACAAGTACGCCTTCACAAAATCACAGTAAGTGCTTTGACGTATTGCCATATTTTGTCAAACAATGAAATAGCATCACTCCACCGTGCCGTACTGTCTCAGAACATCACAATCACCATTTGTTCCTTTGTCTCCTTGGCATCCGTGTTGCATTTGCAGGTACCCGGTAATCTTGTCCATAGAGAACCACTGCACGGTGCCTCAGCAGAAAAAGATGGCTGAGTATCTAAGAGAGGTGCTGCAAGATAAACTGGACCTTTCCAATGTCAACGTGAATGAATGCAAGAAGCTGCCCTCCCCCGAAGCCCTGAAAGGAAAGATTTTAGTCAAGGTAAAGCTGTTTAGTAATGCGTGCAGCCTTAATCTGTTCAAGGATGAACTGAAAGGAAACTCATAAAAAGTAACTATTACTAACAGCAACCACACACACACGCGCGCGCGCACCTGAACTGAATTCAATCACTGATTGTTGGTTTTCAGGGAAAGAAACTCCCAGCAAACCTTGACCCTGATGCAGAAGAGGGTGATGTGTCTGATGAAGACACTGGGGAGGAGGAAGAGGAGGAAGATGATGACAATGATGACTTACAAGCAAACATTGTAACCTTCAACAATAGATAGATAGATAGATAGATAGATAGATAGATAGATAGATAGATAGATAGATAGATAGATAGATAGATATTCCTGATTACATACAGTTTTATTTTTGACTTTTGTCTCACCAGGATAACGCTTGCATATCTGCGAGTCATCCCAAAAAGAAGAAGCGATTTGGCAGATCCATCATGAGGAGCTTCAAAAGAAAGGTCAGTCATTCATTCTTTCTTTATTTCTATACTCTTATGCACTTGATCTCTATTTGCTCATCACCCCACCGTTGTCTTTATTCAGAGGAAAAAGAGAACTCGTGTGAAAAACAAGGCCATGTCTGACGGCGAATCTGATTACAGCAACAGCAGGGAAAGGGCACAAATTGTTTACCACCCCAAGTACGGACAACATTTGATTGATTTGATTGATTTTAATCATTTGCTAATATCAGTTTCATGGGTTACACATGTATGTCTGTGATGATTTCCTTAAAGGAAGAGGAAGACAATGAGGTTGTCCAGAGCCCTGTCGGACCTGGTCAAGTACACCAAATCTGTCCGTGTGCACGACATAGAAACACAAGGTAAACATTTGAGTCCTGAAACGTGAATCTCTTCACAATCTGAGTCCAATCAGTCTAATTTTGGGAATGCATGCTTTGTTTTTATCTGATAGCGTTTGCCAACAGTTGGCAGGTTTCCTCCCTCAATGAGAGCGTCATGAACCAGATCATACAGCTCAGGCCGGGAGCTTTGGTCCAGCTGAACCAACGGCAGCTTCTGAGAGTTTATCCTTCTAACTACAGAGTGGATTCAAGCAACTTCAACCCACAGCCGTACTGGAATGCAGGATGCCATATGGGTGAGATGATTGCGAAAACAGCAATATTAGGAAAATGGGAGTCATCTAAATGGTTGTTTTAATAGTCTGGCATGTTTGGGTTTGTCTTCAGTTGCAATGAATTATCAAACGGAGGGGCAGATGCTCGAGCTGAACCGAGCCAAGTTCTCAAGCAATGGAAACTGTGGATATATTCTGAAGCCTAAGTGCATGTGTAAAGGTATGCATATTCCGATTCAATGCAGTAAATGGTACGTGAGTGAGCGGTGTAAGTGGCTGGTCATTTTTCATCGGTTTTCCTCAGGTGCCTTTAATCCCATGCTGGAGGATCCCCTTCAAGGACATCGGAAGACTCAGTTAGTGCTGAAGATCATCAGCGGGCAGCAGCTTCCCAAACCTAAAGATTCAATGTTTGGGGACAGAGGAGAGGTGAGGGTAACACTCTGGCATAACGGCCCTGTTCAGACCTGCTATTAGAACACGATGTCAGCCATCTGATCTGAAAATTTACAAAGACATTTTCATCTAAAGATATTTCTTTGTTGATTATTCATTAAACATTTTGATGATTTTCTCACCTCCAGATTATCGATCCCTTTGTTGAGGTTGAGATCTTTGGTTTACCTGTTGACTGTTGCAAACAGCAGACCAGAGTGGTGGACGACAACGGTACGAGTGTCAACGTCCTATTGTGATGTGTACGACAAATCTAGTTTCCCTCCATTACGTTTCAACATATTACGGTACTAATAATGATTGTGTCGTCCAGGTTTTAACCCAATGTGGGAGGAGACACTTGTCTTCAACATTCAAATGCCACAGATCACTCTGGTGCGTTTCCAGGTGTGGGATCATGACCCTATTGGACGAGATTTCATTGGACAGAGGACTGTTGCTTTCACCAGCCTAATGCCAGGTATAATTACATGAAAAAATAGACATGAGCTATTTTCTTGCCTTTTGATGGACTATTTTTGGATGTAATTTGCTCAATTTGCACAGTTAGCGAGCTTGTTAATTTAAATGAAAGCTGATTTTTAATTTAAAGAGTTACAGTGGTGTAAAGCTGAGAAGAAGATAATGGGGACATAGGGCTGTTCATCACTGTAAAGCCTCATCTAACGTTACAAATAGTCAAGTGTTTCAGAAAAATGTATTTATGTTGATCTAAATGTCTCTTTGTCTTTGTAGGTTATCGGCACGTTTACCTGGATGGGATGGAGGAGGCATCAATCTTTGTTCATGTTGCTATAAATGATGTTTCAGGAAAGGTAAGCTACTCCAAATACAATTGCAAATCAGATTTCTTTCAGATCCAATCGACAAAAAAAATGTACTATCTTTTATAAAACAGGCTAAATCCACAAATGCTGTGAAAGTGGCAAAGAAACACATCCAAAAAGCAGCGCAGAAACATATGAAGGGTCAGCAAAGACAGCCGTCTCTGGACCTGTCCGTCCAATCCTCCGAAGACGGACGAGCAATGTTCTTCCGCAAGGATTTGGATTGCATCTCCCAGGACAGCAGGACTGGGGAAATGTCTCCGCTCGGACTCGGGCCAGCGGCCAAAGCTGCCATCCACAAAGGGGTCATGAGTGAGCCAGTGAGGCGAGCTCACCGAGTTAAAATTCACGAACCACCACAGACAAGGAGAGGAATCTTCAGTCGAATGTCCTCTACTGCCTCCAACTCTGTGATAAAGGACAGCTTTGACCATGAGTCCTCCTCCCTGACCTGTCCTGATAGTCCTCAGAGCCAGACCACATTTCAACCAGTGCTGGAGAATCCCCCTCCATCATCACCATCAAAATTGGATGACCAGCAGATCAGTACTCAGATATGTGAACCAGAGCAGCCAGAGCTATTTGAGGTGTTACCAAAAACACCAAACCCAGTTGAGAGGATTTCCACTGAGACCCATTCACCACCAGAAACACTGAGTCAACCAGGCCCAGTCCCTCCGCCTCAGCTTGTGTCTCGGCCCGAGCTCATTCCTCCACCGTCGCCTGCCAGGGTCAGACGAACCCTGGAGGCTCCC
>OMNV01016309.1:21784-58602 GCA_900303265.1 Brotula barbata | reverse complement strand
CCCTGGAGGCTCCCGCCAGTCCACATCCATCTAGGGCATTTCGATCAAAGGCCCGCTCGCACAGTTGCCCGCGAAAACAGACTACCTCTCCTAACACACCAATGGTGGACCGCAAACCTGTCCTCCACAGGCAGATACATCGGGTCCAAAACTACAGCAGCTACAGCACCCAGGTGCAGCCGATACCCAACGGTCTCTGCCTCTCGGACAGTATCTCTGGCAGTGACAGCAGCACTGACAGTCTGGAGTTTGCGCCACCTAGTGGAGAGCAATGTGAGGGCACTTTGCAGAGGGAAATGAAGGTGCTTTTTGACCAGAAAATGAGGGAGATTCGCTGTAAATCGCCGCTCTTCATGGATGATGAGTGAGTGAAGTTTTAACCCTAAAAGCACTGATCAGAGGAAGAAGAGCAACAGTAAAAAAAATAATTAATTTGCTTAAATCAATGTTGGTATGTGTGCAGAGAGGAAGGTGCACATTCCTCTCGCTCATTTCATCAACATGTATAAAAGCCTTCGACGTAAGATGTCTGGAAAATGCTTGTTTACTTGTATTTAGTTTTGTAGGGGGACTTTAATCTAACTGTAATTTTTTAAATGTACTCAAGGGCTATTTTATTCTGCTGTAATATTCATCAGATCCAAAGAAGGGAATGCTTATTGTTTAGTAACAGAACTAACAGTGTGTAAGTTTTTATTTATGCCTCTTGAAGAGGTTCAGTTTTTAAATAATATCTTGTCAAAGTACAATTCAGTGTAATTTATCTCCAAACGAGGGGAGATTGATGACACCTGGGATGGATTGGGACTAATTCCAGAGATCATCCCTGATTGGCTAAAGACAGGAAGTGGGAGAGTTTAAAAGGTTTAGGGAAGCAGCAAATCTGTTTCTTTGACTCTCTCCTGGGAATAGATGGTCTGATGCTGTGGTGAAGAGAATTTGTCCTTCTGATGAAACTTTTTTCCTATTTGTGGGCGGCAGAATAAATTTTTATTGACCGCAAAATCTACCTATTGGCTGGTCAATCCTTCCTTAAACACTACCGACCATCCTTGTGTAACAGTAAAAGTGGATGAGACCAAGTGGAATTATTCAATTAATTTTTATTATTTTTAGAACTGCATGCTGCTGTCATTTTTACAAATGACACCATCTCATTCAAGACATGTTATTTAGGTGGTTAAAAAAGGCCGTAATGACGTGATACATTTGCCAGCTGTACAAAAGAGTATGACGTCACAGTAGGCTGTAGACTCGTAAAAACTATTATCAAGTGAAATGAAGTAGAAGATTATTTGTTAAATGAAGTAGAAAATTAATGTAAATATTTTTAATTTCAATCATTTTTATAATCTCTAATTCTTCTTGCTTTTCCAGTTCTTGGGAAACAATAAATTGATTATTTTAATAAAAACCCCTGCAAGAGTTGGAGTTTATAATGAGCACAGCAAACCTTTCCCTTGTTAACACTAAATAATTGGAGATTTCAGGCTTTTTCTTTATCTTTTTCCTCAGCCTCCTGTGATCTCTTTGCTTTTCCAGTTTTCAAGCGCACATTCAGCTCATCCGTCAGCACAGAGCACCAAGATTTCTGTTGGAGGAATAATATTAAATGTATTTCATTATGCCAGTGCATTTATTTAATTTAAGTAATTTAATTTAATAGAATTTAGGCTTGGTATGCATCCTCTATGCGTTTACCTTCTGCTCAGCTGCACTGCTGCGACTCCTGGTGGTGAGTTCAAGAACTGCCAGCAGTGTTCCAAGTCCAAGGCCCAAGGCCAAAACCAGAAACATCCCCTTGAGATTGTGTGGCTGTGCAGCTGAAGCACTGGCTTTGTCTGCTATGCAGCTGCTGGCCCACCACTTGCTGCGAAGGTAAGCCAGCTCCCCGGCTTCACTCAGTTGTAAGATTGCCACGCTGAGGTTCTTAATGAGTGGAGAGTCTTGAGGAAACAATTTCAACATGATTTTGTAACACGATTTGACAACTTTTTTTTGTGAATTTCATTGCTTTTTGAATGTTAGCAGCCTCACCAAGGGTTGTAGCAATGCTGTATCCTCTCATGCCGATGACTTCGTGGGCTCTGACGAGTTCACAATGACGTGCTACTGCCAAGTCCAAAGACACAGACTCTCCAATAAAGGCGAAATCTCCCTCTTTTGCCCGCTGCACCCCCTCTTCCATAGATGAGACAAAACTCTTGGTTCTCTCCATGTGTTCATAGATTCTACGATACACCGGGTTGTTTGAATTCTGGAAGACAGAAAAAGAAGATTGGAGCTGACTGTAGCTATCAACTGTGCTTAAACGATTGAGCTTTTACATAACACAACTTAGAATTAGAAATTGACCTTGAAAAAAGCAAGCGTGGAAGAGCCAGCCAGGCAGCCATACTGAATCATGTCCTGATTGGCCAAGTCCTCAAAGCCTTTCACCATCAAGTGAGTGGACTCGGACTTCTTAGAGGAGCTGAGGTTGGAGAAATAACAAGCTAGGAGTACAACAGTAAACAACCACCAGCTGCAGCAGATGAGCCGCGCTGAATGAGCTTTAGGGTGAGGACCGGCACCTGAAAAACAAAAGAAATCAATAAAAGAAATATTAGAAAGGCAAAGAGTGAGTTGGTTCCAGAAAGGGAAACTAATGAGCGCGGGGAGAGCTCCTCACAATTTGCCGTATTGTGGTGGAATACAAAAGGTTGAGTTGATTACCTTGTAGAGTCAGAGCTGCAGCTGTGTACCAAAAGCTGTGGAGGAGGCTGAAACTGTTCTGCTCAGTCTGGGGCTGCCTCCACTCACACGGGCTCAATCTGCAGTTGTGTTAATATTAGAGAATATCGGTGATGTGGAAATATCCACAGAAGTGCCAGTTGACAATAATTCTGTAAACTCACCACGGTCACTGCACTAACTTAAATTGCTTCACTAACCTCGCAGCTATGAAGATGCAAGCAGAAGTCCCCATGTAGGCGATGAGGATACCGATCCAGGTCTCTGGTGAGAAGGGGGTCAGGAAATCAAAGAATCCCGGCCCCTCTGAGATGTCCTTTCTCAGCAGGATGCTGATTCCAGTCTGCATAAAAGGTTTGCTCATCCCCACAGCTCTCTCCCGAGCAGCAGTGAGAGTCAGGGGAGCAATTGCGAGATCTGCTTCCTGTAAGGAAAGCCGTGTCAGAGAGATGTGGATTCACCTCTGTAGTCATTTTGGGGTCACATTTTGTGATTGTGTTGTTTTAGATGGTGTTTCATTACTAGATGGGCCAAGTGTTTTACACATTGTTCACGCCTCCTTCATACCTATAGAAACCTTTCAAAAAACCTTTTAACATAACAATGATTGTATCTTTCAGATATAACATTGTTGTTCACGCCATATAACTCATTTTCAATCTACCGATCATAAAATCACAGATGCCAATGGAGAATCATACGCTTCAGCGTGGCTTTATTGTCTGCTGATCCTTTCAAATGTCAGCTTTCATGTACTCACTCCTCTCACCACCTCTCCGATCATGCCATTCCAGTTCCCATTGTCATCCTGTCGGCCATAAGAATTGTCTTTCACCAGGTGCACTCTGTATTTGAAGCCCACTTTCTTGGCTACTTCAGACAGCAGATCCATGCAAAAACCTTCAAGCTGGGACCCTTTAATCACTGTGTATGGCTCTTGCTACAAGTAGGCACATTTCAGACATAATCAGGAGAACATATTTCGTCTTTAGTCTTGTATTCATGTAAAAAAAAAAAAAACTTGAAAGAAACTGCCAAATACCTTTATTGTTGTGATTCTCAGCTCTGATTGCACTGATGTCCAGGATTATTGTAAGTTATAAGAGGAATAAAAAAAAAATAGTGTTAAAATATCAAATAATAAAAATATCATATGAGAAATCAATTAATAATGAGGACAGATTAGGACAATGATTTGATTAACTGACTATTTGTTACAACTGAAGTACACTCTAGATTTAGCCAAAACAAAGTTCTCTTTGTTATTTGTTTTCTATTTCTATTGGCCACCTTTTGCCCCTTACTCTGTGAGATTCTGCACCATGGCCAAGGTGAGGTAAATGTGGGGTGCATTGACCTTCCGGTATCCTAAGATTTGGCCCCTCTTCTCTTCTTCTTGAAAACAGCTTGAACCCCTCAATCCATTTAGAGCAGTGTGCTAATGCAAAGATTCTCAATACCATGGCACTGTGATATGGGAGAGTAGTCAAAGACCATCAAAAGTCATGATTCAGGCCAAGGTCTTGGGGATCCATCACCACAGGGTGATCCTGACAACCATCAGATCCTCCCTTTCAGAAGATGACACGCATTTGAGCTCTTCAGGCTCCTGTCAATTATTGGTCACTGTAACACACAGGGCTTTTTGTTTGGTCTATAGACTTGATTTACTGCCATTTTATGAGTGTGTCAACTGGCTTGCTTCCTTTTCTGCAAAAATTGGTTTTGAAGTGTGCCAAACAGGATGTGGGGCTTTACTTTGATACTGAACCCAACTGACAGTTTATGTATTTATGTCCTTTCAGGCCTGACAAAGATCTAGCAGATCCAGCAGTGAAAACATGAGGACTTTGGCACAGAAAAAAATGCATGCTGCCACCACATTGAATAACTTATACAGTGACCGGGTCAGACTTTGACATATAAGCAACCTCTGACTAAACATGTTGCTGGATTTGGCTGGAAATTTTAATCATATACAACATATTGGTAATTTGAAAGGTATGGGCTTTCTTACCAGCCCATATAAATCGTCATTGTTGTTACTATTATTATTATTATTAGAACTATTATTTATTCGGCAAGTTTGAAAATCTCATCATCCATCCATCCATTTTCTAACCCACGTCTAATCAAGGCTGCTGTGATACCGATACTAATTCTAATACAAATAATAGAAATGTGACAAGTAAATTCAAAATAAGTTCCTTACCTGTGGCACATATTCCCATTTCCAGGAAAAAACTCATGGACAATAAAGAGGACCAAAGCTGCACCCTCATTCTTTCAATTTTCATTCTGCAATACATGTATTTGTATATTGCACAATGACTTTCTTTATACAATATGGAATTATAAAATAAAAAATAACAATAAAATAATGACTTAAATTACTATATTTACACACTAAACATCTCTTCTTAACTTGCAAATATGGAGACTATATAGCGAGGAGACATACTATGATCGATTAGTATTTTACCTGACAAAACTCCAAGATGTGACTTCTGGACCGGCACATAAGGCGTCAGACAGACTGTGGTTAACTGGGCTGTACAACTGCATGATGAGAGGTTTTCATATTCATACTTATGAGGACAAGTTTCTGTGGGTGGAGAAAATGGAGTAATTTTGAAGGGGAGGGGAGAGATGAAGCAGTCATTTACAAAGGGTTTCCACTGAGCCATAACTTTTATTCAATTTTACTATGTATACTTAAAGGATTCTAGAGAATACGTTAAAATACAAATAATTTTTAAAAAAGCATCTCATTTACTCTGTGTAGTGAGAATATAGAGAGGGGTCAGTTGTCTTTTTTTGCCGTTTCAAAATTTAACAGGCATTGTTCTGTAATTGTGAATTCATTATTAGCTTTGCTTGTACTAAAATACAAAATATTATTCATATATCGTGATAGATTGGTGATTGTTTTTAAATCAAAGGCTAATGCAAGTGTTTCGTGCATATTTGGTGATGCAGCTGAATCTAATAGCTAAAATGTGGACCACATGACCAAGCCTGCTTGGTCAAAATTCAAAAGAAAAGAAAAAGCTAATTGGTGTGTTAGCTCTTTATTGACTATGATTTATATTCAGTTGTGAACACTAGCAGTGCCTTTTCGGTTGGTTAACTTTAAGACAGAGCTAGCAGGTGTGCAGCAGGTATTTCACTGACAAGGCTGTCAAAAATGAGGATAAGGCGCGCAATGTAGTCATCTTGATGTTTTTCTCACCGCATCATTGTAAAACACGCTCCTGGTTGAGTCCGGTGACATCGGCTTATCACCTTGACCAATCAGAGATGAATGCGCGGTGTGTGCGATGTGAAACGGCGCTCTCCAATTGGCTGTGTTATTTTTTCCAAAGGGGCGTATTTTTCAAGCCATCTTGACTGAATATTTAGCCTCATCCAAGGTACATTAATTTGTTATCTACACGATTTTGTTGCCATTAGGTTGAGAATCTGCAACGTTGGAAAGATTTAAACCACAAATATGAAACCGGGTCGAGTTTGTGGTTCTGTCCGCAGTCACAGCGGAGGACTGAAGCGCTAAAGATGACGCTGTCGCCCCTGAAATTACCGGCTAGCTAAGCTAACGGCTAGCATGTCCGCCGTCCGCCTTGGCTGTGCCCTGTCACTAGCTGACAGTTAGCTAGACGCCGTTTTTCTCGTTGACACTGCAGAGGACGATTTAACAAGGTAAACCACTTTTGTTTTTTCACTTTTGCGGTCATACTTGTTAAATTTACCGTTTTAATACGAGCTGTGTGTATCCTATTCGACCGTTCAACGTTATCACATCAGGAAAGCGACAAGCTTTTTTGCAGGGGTCTAGAATACAAAGCGATACGCGAAACACGACACAATGCGGTGTTATCTAGTGTATACATGCAGTTAATTTATGCTGTTATGCACGGTGCATACAGTGCATTTTCTTTCGGGTTGCTGTTGGCATGTATAATTGGGCTGCTAATCAACTTGCAATACAAATGTTGTCTCTGCTGTTCTATGCTTAAAATGGCTGACAAAGATACTCTGGTTGGTATTTAGCGCTCTTCAACCTAACTACACACAGCAACAAGGGAAAAAAATAGAGGATCCTAACATGTGATTGGCTGGAGCAACGTGACAATGTTATTGGCTCCTGAATGAGCCAATAGAAATGCCGCTTGGGGGGTACGAATGCAAGCAGTACTAGTTGTGTATTTGTGCAGCAAGAGCACTTGAGGTATTAACTCAGTACTAGAGTTGACCTCCTTTGCATGGTAAATATTATGTTCATAGTAATGATATTGTGCAATAAGATGGGATGGATACTTTTTTACATTTGGTTTTCATTCATGTGTATTCATTGCTACAAAACCAAGATAGGAGCAAATGGATAGTCAAAACAAACTTAGAAGTCGGGGCACATCATTTATGTATGTAGACTAATAGGTTAAAAACCATGATTTTATTCTTTTCACCTATACCTCAATCAAACACACCACTTTCTTCAGTATCTATCTTTATAATTATGTCTGCATATTGGGGTATAGAGGTGTGCCTAAATGCAAGCCAGAGCTGTAATGCTGGACAATGTTTCCTGCTTACACAAATAATGTTTCACACTAATGTAGAGAGCGCTGGAATGTATGTGCCTGTGCAAAACACAACACAATGCTAGGACAGAAACCAAAATGACTTTTATGCCAATAGTCTGCAGTCACTGTGAAAGAAGCTCTACCTCAATAAATTCTGGCTTTGTAGCAGCTTGTACCATCAGTAAATGATAGTCTTGCGCTGATAAGTATTGTTGCACCAATTATACATATACAGTATGTATATTTGAGCGCAAAACTTCCTCTTAACACTACACAATTGGCATGGATCCCTCAAATTTGTTCACTAAGGAGTTATGGCCATGAATAAAAAGATTGAAGAAAAAGAGATTTGTGTGATATGGTATCGTCAGATGATTGATGTCATGTACACTCGACATCACATGTATATCGATAGATAGATGGATGGATGGATGGATGGATACTTTATTAATCCCAAAGGAAAAAGTATGTAGCAAAGACGAAGCAACAGATTAGTTGTAGTGAAGGGTGAAGGACTGCACTGCAGATAAAACGGGAGGTTTGTTGACTTCAGTGTTGTGACTGGTACGCTAACAGTTTTTGTGCTTGTTTTCCAGTTTGTTTGTTTGCCAATACAAGATCACTGATGATGTGTATCTGTTTTCCTTTTTATTTTTTAAGGATGTCCAACCTAATCTAAATGTTACTGAAAGAAAGGACGATAAAGGAAGAATTGTCTCTTGCAGCCTCTTTGGTTAGCTAAAGGCTTTTTGAGTTATGTCAGAATATTAGTCCAGGCACCTAGACAACCCAACAACAGCATATTAGCCAAAATTAAGGTAACAGTACAGATCCTATTGTAGGGCCTTTGATGAGAGAGAATCTCCTTGAATTGCCACTGCTGAGGTTTTTTCCTTTTTTCCCCCCTCACATGTTAAGACATTTTGACTTGGTCAGGAGCAATTTTTTCTGTAGGCCATTAAAGCCCATCATAGTATGTGATATTAGCCTGTACAATTAGAAAAGGCTTCACTGGACATGACAGTAAAATTTGAACAGTATATGAAACACCAAATAGAGATAATCCATTTAATATGTTTCTACTGCTGTTACTTAACTATTCAAAATTACAATATATTCACAATATCTCATGACAGTGAAATATTAGGTCAAGTATTTTACTGAAAAAAATAGAAATTGTGAAACGGTAAGTCAAAACTATAATTGAATGTTTTTTGTCTTGTCTGTCAGGGAGCTGGTGTAACCTCCCATGCAGAAGGTGAGGAGGTTGGAATGTGACACAGTTATAAACAGACTCAAAATGGGTAGAGGCCGAGGCAGAGGGAGGGGGCGGGGCAGGAGTTCATCTGGCCAGTTGCGGCCCCCCTCGCCCTACAGACTGCAGTTGTCTCCATCAAGGGAGACTTTAACTTATGCTCAGGCACAGAAAATAGTGGAAGTGGACCTAGATGGAAGACTACACAGAATTAACATCACAGATCCTCTGCCAATCATAACTGAGGATGAAATGATGGCCCAGGACATTGTTGAATGCAACAGCAACAAGGAAAACAGTGAGCAAACCCAGAGCAAAGCCAGGTCATGGAGGAAACCCTCAAATGTTAAAGGCAGGAGAAACGGTAAAAATGCATCTCACCAGAGCCAGCGGTCTGGCTCCCAACAGCACACAAGTCCTACACATTCCTTCCAACACCCTTCCCACCAAACCCCTCTGCCCGAGCCCACCTTTCGTGTGCTGCAGTCTGTGTCCCCTTCAGATGCGTCTCCTCTCCCAGCTGCCTACTACCGCTACATAGAAAAGTCTGGAGAGGAACAGGACAGTGTGGCCGAGTATGACATGGATGAGGAAGACCTGGCCTGGCTAGAGATGGTCAATCAAAAGAGAGTATCTGATGGACATGCTTCCGTTCCTCCAGACACTTTTGAACTGCTGATTGATCGCCTGGAGAGAGAATCCATCCTGGAGTCCCGTAGTCAGGCTCTGTCCCAGAGTACTGTTGATGAGGATGCCTTCTGTTGTGTCTGCCTGGATGACGAATGCCTGAACAGTAATGTCATCCTGTTCTGTGACATATGTAATCTAGCTGTTCACCAGGAATGTTATGGAGTGCCCTATGTACCCGAGGGCCAGTGGCTGTGCCGCTGCTGCCTACAGTCCCCCTCCCGTCCTGTAGACTGTGTGCTTTGTCCCAACCGAGGAGGTGCCTTCAAACAGACAAGTGACGGACGTTGGGCCCACGTTGTCTGTGCCATATGGATCCCAGAGGTGTGCTTTGCCAACACTGTGTTCTTGGAACCCGTTGAAGGGGTGAAGAACATCCCAACTGCTCGCTGGAAGCTCACTTGCTATCTGTGTAAGCAGAAAGGCAGGGGAGCATCCATTCAGTGCCACAAAGCCAACTGTTACAGAGCCTTTCACGTCACTTGTGCACAAAAGGCCGGCCTGTTCATGAAGATAGACCCAGTTCGTGAGACAGGCGTCAACGGTACCACTTTCTCTGTGAAAAAGACTGCTTTCTGTGAGCATCATTCTCCTGTCGGGTCTCGGAGGGATGGATCTGGAGATGAGTCGGTAGAGGGGAGACTGGTAGGGGGCAGGGGTAATCGGGGTCAAAAATCTTATACTCAGAGCCCCCCCACAACTCCAAACAAGAAGGCCCCAAAGGGCCAGAAGAAAAAGCCTAAAAAAGGGTCTGGAGGGTCCACACGTCGCTCAACTATACCTGTGTTGCTGGTGCCTCAGATCCCCTCTCACAGGTGTGTAGGTTACACTCCTATACAATATAAAATTTACATTTATGTCTGGACAAATATCATTTCATCAAATGTTCATCCCAGATTTGTGACTGGCAGATTTCTGACACGTTAGTGTCATGTTATCGGTGGCAGTATCCTCACATGATGTTTGATTCAATTCAATTGAATGCAGGCTGAACAAGATCTGTACAGGAGTGGACGTACAAAGGAAGAATCAGTTCATGCAGCGGCTTCATAATTACTGGTTACTGAAGCGACAGTCACGAAACGGAATGCCTCTAATACGCCGACTCCATTCCCATTTGCAAGCTCATAAGACTGCAGAACAGGTGAGGATAAAGATTTTGTATAAGAATAAAATGAATCATGCATGAATTTACTGTGCAAAATGCTGTTACGTTGTACTTTTTAGTTGTCAATGATATGATCATTGAAGGACGTTCGCAAAGCAGGACCTCAATGTTTGAAAGACAAACGTTATTTAATTGTCAAAGTGACTGGTATTTGAGTGCACTTTTGTTAAATTTTTTTTTATAGCGTGAGCCTGATGAGAAGATTTGTGCAGCTAGAGAAGAACTAAGATACTGGCAGAAGCTGCGGCAAGACTTAGAAAGGGCCAGACTTTTGGTGGAACTCATCCGCAAGAGGGAGAGGCTAAAGAGAGAACAGGTGCATCACACCCATGAAACCCATCCTACATTGTGGTTCATGTACAACCTTGCCATACATTTGACCTTACATTCCTTTACTGCGTTATACTCTACATATTTACTGTTTTCAAATGTTTATTGTTCATGTCTGTCATCATTCCTTAGATGAAACTTCAGCAGGCTGCTCTTGAACTGAAGTTGACCCCTGCATTGATTCTTCTCCGATCCACCTTGGATCAGCTGCAAGAAAAGGACACGGCCAAAATCTTCTCTCAGCCTGTCAATCTGTCAGAGGTTGGTAGATTAGACATGGGATGTAATGAGATTAGACTTTTAACTTAACATCATTTTTGTTTAGGTTTAAATTTGATTCATATCTGTTTTTACTCACATATACGTTTTTATATATT
The DNA here is from genome assembly GCA_900303265.1 of Brotula barbata. Classification (NCBI taxonomy): domain Eukaryota; kingdom Metazoa; phylum Chordata; class Actinopteri; order Ophidiiformes; family Ophidiidae; genus Brotula; species Brotula barbata. Next base: position 47,469 of record OMNV01016309.1, on the reverse strand, counting down.
TACCTATAAAAATGCTAATATATGTATGTCAATGATTCACTGAGGTCCCAGATTATCTGGAGTTTGTTTCCCAACCCATGGACTTCTCTACCATGCGTACCAAACTGGAGGCCCATGCCTACTGCTCCATACAGGACCTGGAGAGGGACTTTAACCTTGTGATCTCCAACTGCTTGAAGTACAACTCCAAGGACACAATGTTCCACAAGGCAGCCATAAACCTGCGGGAAGTGGGTGGAGCCGTTCTACGCCAAGCACAGAGGCAGGCTCAGAGCATCGGCCTCGACCCCAGCACGGGCATGCACCTCCCAGAGCCTCCAAACAAACATGGCTTCTACAATTGCACCTGGGATGATGGTGAGTTGGAAGGCTTCATCCATGTAAGAGTGAGAAGTTTCTTCATCTTCGTTTGTCTCATTCCTCTTTTTTCCCTTTGTTCCCACGTTTCTCTTCCCATGCTCTCCTCAGTTGATTCTGTCCTGGACCCGGAGAACAGACTGCACTTAACCACAGATGAGCAGCTAAAGGCCTTGCTGGACAAACTGGACGTGGTGACATCTATGCGCTCCAGTGGTGGACGAACTAAACGCATTAGGTTGCTGCGCAGAGAGATCAACACGCTCAGACAGAAAATAAATCAACAACAGCATAATGGTCAGTCTGTGAATGGAAATGACAAAGAAGACAAGGGAAAAAAAGAAGTGAAGGAGGAGGAAGAAGAGGAAAAGAAGAAAAACAAAAAAGGGAAGACAAAAATTGTGGATAACGGAGTTTTGACGTCAGTGTCTGAGTCTGGAAGAGGTAAAAAGATGTTACATTGTAAGATGCTCCATTACTAAGAAAACCTTTGAAATAGTAGTGCTGATTTTACGTGAATTCTAATCCTGAAATATATTTCTTTTCGATCCAGATGACCCTCCACCTATACTCGAACTTACATGCCCAGTGTCTTCACCTCTTCCAGGAGACGCTCCGCTCGAACCTCCTGTCTTGGGAATAGTCACTGGAGGCCGAAGGTCACCTGGGCGCTCCTACAAGCGTCAGCGATCAGCCCGCAGTGGAAGTAAAAGCCAAGGCGAAGATGAGGCTGAAGTCGGTGAGACACCGTCTTCGCAACCTGAGGCCGTTCACGAAGTTACTCCCCTGGGTACACCACCAACCTTGCCATTGCTTGGAGTGGGCCGTCGTACATCCGTTCTGTTTAAGAAAGCAAAAAATGGGGCGCGGACAGCAAAAAGCAAGTCCTCACCACAACAGAACGGGAAAACATCAGAGGGTAAAGCCAATGGTCTAGATAGCACCCCATCCAGTCCAAATTCAGACAGTGTTACCACCATCTCCAACTTACCTCATACTCCATCCCCGTCCCCCACACGTCTCCCTACCTCCCCCCACCACCTGAGGTCCAGAGGCCACAGCTCGGACAGTGAAACAGACAAACTCCTTCAGCCTTCAAAGGATGGAGGTAAGAGATCCAATTGAGACCAGTTTCTTTTGACTATATAAAGGAATATACTGTATGTCATTCCTTAGGATTGTGGAAGTTATCCAGGACGCCATAACTCTGATGTTTTTGTTTTGTTTTTGCTAGGCCTGACAAATGGCAAGCACATTCCTGGACACCACGATGATGACCAAAAACTAAAGTGAGTGTTTGTTATAATGTACATCATGCTAGTCTTCATTTTTTAGGCACTGATGTACAGTTTAACATTATAAATTACATGCTGCCTTTAAATTCACCCACCTCTCCTTGTGTTCTTTTCCCTTTGTTTATAGCTATAATGTCTCTCCACCCAAACGTAGTCGGGGGAAACCGGCTCTGGCTAAAGACCCAAGCAGTGAGAATGGAGACATCTCTGGGCCTGGTGTGTAGTATATAACAAGGCAACTCATATACAATGAAACCTCTGGGTTTTATTATATCATTTGACAAGTAATGTAAGCTTCAGCAAACCAAAATCATAATACAATTTTCATAACTGATTAAGTAAAAGTCAACGCTCAAACATGAGTTACCATAAATGCAAAATTAACAGGATATACTGAATTAGGCTGTCCTGTGCACAGGAAAATCTACACTTCTGTCTTTAGATAGTGAGACGGAGCTCACACCTCTGGACCTTGTTTGGGCCAAATGCCGAGGATATCCATCATATCCAGCAATGGTGAGAATGTGTTTGGTCTTACTGCTGTGTATACTGCCAAGTCGGCACTCGCATAAAGAGAAAAGCCTTGTAGCATCACAGAAGAAGCAGTAATTGTTCAGGTTACTGCAAATTGACACAATCCATTCTTACAGATTGTTGACCCAGACATGCCCCAGGAAGGGCTTCTTCACAACGGCATCCCCATTCCCGTGCCCCCCGTTGAGGTGCTGAAACTGGGGGAGTGGAGACAAACAGAGGCAGGCGAGAAGCTCTTTTTAGTCCTCTTTTTTGACACAAAAAGAACTTGGTAAGACACAGGCAGATGGAATGAAACTCACATTGAATTTCAAAAGAAAGAGGAATCATTTTGTTCAACTTCTGATTTGCCATTTTAAAATTTGTCACTCATGGTTTTTAGGCAGTGGCTTCCTCGGAACAAACTCCTGCCGCTGGGAATGGATGACACGGCAGACAAACTGCGCTTAATGGAAGGCAAGAAGCCCAGTGTTCGCAAGTCTGTGCACACTGCGTATGACCGGGCCATGGTACACTTAAATCACGTGAGAAGAAATCTTAACTTCACCCCCTCTAATTTTATATGAAGTTTAGCTTTCAGATTTGATAATCTTTTAACAGGTTGCCCGGGTAAATGTATAGAAACCTAATCAATACTTCTACACGGATGGTGAAGTAATGTGAAGGGTTATATTCCCAACAGTTGCTGGGATGGTTTTTATTGGGGGAGATGTGCTTGAAGAAAGATTTGTTTCTAAATTATGGGATTTTTATTCATTTTTATTCAAGTCATTTGTGTAGTTTTTTAAAGAATGTTTTACACAACCACTGTTGCTTTGGGACAAGTGTAAATGTGTTATTCTCAAAGGGACAGTTTTAACTCAAAACAGTTTCAGATTACTTTTGCCATTGAAATGTCACTGTGTTTAATGGAGCATTAAAGTCCCACTTAACATCCCATCTCATCTCTGAACACGATGAAATCCTTTTTGGCATAACTTATGCCATCAGAAATTCCATGTTATTATAATCTGTTGTTTTTCAAACATTTTGAAAGGCTCAAATCCTATAACTAAAAGAACATGCATGTCTTTTACATCCATTCTCAGTTAAATCTGGTATTAACTTCTCGTTTATATTTTACATTGATATTATGCAAATACAGTATTACTTAGAAATGAATACACCGAAACTGCTATCGCTGAATTGACAAAAAAATTGTAACTAAGTGTGTATAACATGGGTATAACTGCTTCGTTGTAGATTTTAGTCCAGCTATGACTTGGTATAAGTGGGACTTTAGAGCTCCAAACTATATTCTGATACTAGAACGTTGGAGTACCTTGTGCAGCTACATAGTTTGAGAGTAAGATATGGTAAAGCCACTACAGAGATGATCCTGATTTGTTCATGACAAAGTCCACTGCATCTAGTCACTCAATAACTAACACCTGGAATGACTTGAAAAGCACAATCGGCCTGTTTTGAAGTTGTTTGGTGACTCCTGGAGCCATACGTGTGGCAAAAACCTTTAGTGTGTATACTGTATATACTCTATGTAGTAAAGGTGCATGTGTATAGTTTTGTAAATATGTAAATGTATGTTTATATTGGCTTACACATGAAGTAATTTAAGGAATGCAAAAATCAAATTTAGATTTTAATTTATATTGCGTGGCAGTTGAGAGTGTTATTTAAAAAGTAAATATTGAAAAGTTTTATGTATGATGCTAAGTAGCTCTTTGTAATAGTGATGGTATTCACCAACCTGTCAAAACATATTCTCTAGCAGTGAACTGGCACAAGACCATAGCTCTGTAGGCATGTGACTGCACCGGCCTACTAGATGTTTTGTTATTTCTTGGGTGGCACAGGAGATTTTTGATCTTGTTATTTGAATTGTATTGCGAGATCTGTAATCTACCTGAGATGCTATTTTCTCACACAAGAATAAATGCTGTTTGAAACGACAGCACGTGTCTGTTATCTGTTCAGCCCAGCGTCTCTACGTCACTTAAATTACAACAACTCATCTGTGCAACCTCGGATTTATTTCATACAATAGACAGACTTAAGTAAATACACAGGGAGTTCCTCATGTGACACAGTCATGTGAGGCATTTACAAAACTTATTAGCCAAAGATGTCAATACATGGATGTTAAATGTACTGTAATTATCTGGAGAACAACAACTTGCGTGAGTTCAATGTCAAATTCTGATCTCAAAGGTCTGTGGCTGATAAGGTTTAGCTTATAGTAATGAACAGAACAGTGAGGAATGACTGAGGATTACTGCTGTTTTTTCTGCACACAGTTACATGATTGACATCCTGGTCTCCAAAGGTGCAGAAACAAAGTGGAAAATATACCGTATACTAATGGTTTTCATTCCACCGAAAGGATTTTACCAAGACGTTACCACTGATGAGCTCAGCAGTGAAAAAACCAGATGGAATCTTGACATGGAATGAAAACCTGCCTGCTCTTGATACTTGGCTTAACATCTTAGCCCATCCCTGTTCAGGCATTTCCAGTTGTTTTTCTAAACACAACCTACTTCATGTATTTCATGTGATGTAACAATGTGTACACGATTCCGTCTCAGAAAGGTAGTTCTAGTTTAGGTTCTGCGCTAATTTTGTTTTACACAAAACATGACATTAACAACAGTTATGCTGATTAGCTGTAGCATATGAGAATGTGAACTGTCTTCTGTGTGGTACATTCACCGTCTGTGAGGAGAATTTCTCTCTTGTTGCCGTATTAAAATAATATAAAAACACTTAAATATCATTGCAATTGTATTCTACCACAGTTCAATTTAAAACATAGTATTTTATAATGCTGTTTGCCCTGACTGTTTCTGATTGAAAGCAGTGATACAATGACATGCTTTCTTGTTTAGGTAAACAAACAATACTAGCTTCAAAAGAGACCATTTCATCTTAAATAGAGTAAAACTTAGTGTTTGAGTCCAGTAGTCAAGTCCAACACGTGTCAAAAGAGGCTTTGAAAATATCCTGTAACCAGTGTACAAACTATGGTTGAATGTGGTAGGGCCACCATATTAGCTCTCAGAGTCCTATAGAAGAGATAAGAAGCCATTATCTGTGGAGTCTGGCTGGTCAGATTTTCCACCACGGGAGCTCTTGCTGGGGTTTGGAGTGGTTGAATACTTAGGGGGGTATCTGATGAAGAGACGGTCCTCCTCCTTTTTAATCCACCGTAGAAGTTTAGTGATAGCAGTGATGGCACAGGCCTTTGTCACAAGGGGGCTGAAGCAGGTGTATAGCTCAAACTTACTTGTGACCTGTAACGAAAACAAAAAAAATGGACATTTGAAGTCAAGATACTACCTATTGTTGTGTAGTCCAGTCTGTGTGGATACATATCGTCCAACAGTACATTGTAATAGACTAAGGGAAGCTACGTACCCAGGCTAGTAGAGTTTCCCTCTCTGCAACGTGGTAAATTAGCTTCAGGGGCCGTGAGGTGCTGTGGATACGACTGTGCATGTAACGGTAGAGGTCCAGCAGTCTCATTTTCTCCTCATCACTGCTGTACGGGGCCTCCATCTCTGGGCTACATGTAGCAAAAAGTCATAATGTTATATGGTTATAGACAAAGAAACCAACAGAACAATACAGTGACATAAGACAGGTAATATAAGAAACACTTCTTAAACAGAAGGCTTCAAGTAATGACTCTACCAGTTGAAAATAAAAGAGTGTTTTGTGTGTATTCCAGTGAGTCTTCAGTTCTAACTTGTTTGGTCTTGGTAGAAGTGTGCTGCAGTGAATATTTGAATAATTTGAATTTAATCAAAGTTAGGCCGGGCCGTTGCCTCCTGTAACTAGACACCATATGCTTTCAATTCAGCTCAATGAAAGACAAGTGAAGCTAATTAACTGGCTGAGTGGAAAACAATCTGAACGTCTCTCTGCCTCTGTAAGTGGTAGGGCTATTTCTTGATCATCTCAGTCTAACCTAGCCTATGTGGGGGTGCAGCTTTTTCCGTTTATGTCCACAAATTACCTATAAAGGAAACATAAAACAAGAAGACTCAGTAAACTCCTCCAAAGACATCTTAGAATGTACTTTTTTAATTTAGCTTTTAACTGAACCGCTTTCTTTGTCATCTTGCTGCTGTTGCTTTTAACTTGTTTTTAAACTTATATATAAATGTACCCTTATGTGTTTGCCTTGTTTTCTGAAATATTCTGTTGATTGTTTTCCTGCCACACCTTTTTTTCTTGTTTTAATTTTAAATGACAAATTTTTTTTCCTGTGTCTTCCAAATTACAGCCCTGGACTGGGCTCACCTTACAACATTTAAGTGCTCTACAAAGACTACATAAAATACAAAAGCAACAAAACACATACAGACCTGGTGAACTGGGTGAGCTGGCGGTAGTTGTCTGGCACATCGAAGGGCTTGTACATGAAGTGTCTGAGGTCTGAGACGCCCACCTGGCTCACACTGTATGACTGGGCTTTAGCAATGAGGCTCAAGGAGTTTTGGGCCGCCATGGCCTCCTCTATTTTCCTCTTGCACTCGGCCACAGCATAGAATGCTTCCTTGTCTGTTGACAGCAGCAGCAAACAAACGGTGCAATCTGGTGGATCAAGGTAGGAAATGTATGCATAAAAGTAACAGTCAGGGTTAAAGAGGGGTAAGCAGATGGGAGTCCAGATCTCCCCAGCCTGAAAGGCAGAGGAGGCTCCAATGAGGTTGAGCAGGAGGTGGACGTCAGCAGGCTCCAATCTTGTGTCCTCAATGACGGTCTTTTCTTGGACTATGGTGAGCAGCTGGTTCTTGGCAATGAGGATGGAAAAAACAAGATTAGGAGTGATGGCCTTTTGCAGGATCTGACTGAGGGAGTCCCTGAGAGAGGAAGCTAGGGGCAAGCAGTGTACAGCTGTTAGCAGGAAACTGGGGTCAGAATCCACCAAGTTGAGGAGGCCATCCAGGATTTTCTCAGAGCCGGCCAGTAACCTCCTCAGATCGTAGTTTTTCTTGTGTTCAAAGATTCGCGTGATGCTGGCCTGGGTGAGCATGCTGATGATCTGATAGTACACATAGAGGAGCTCTCCACGCAGCTGCTGCTCTGACTGACGGCTGCTGGAGACACACACCAGTACTAGAGGTCCTTTCTGTAGGAAAACCACGGTGTGCTCCTCTGAAACAAGGAGGAAAACACAGATAGAAGATAAGTGAATGAGGCTAGTACAATAGTGAATATTCTAACATTGGCCCTGATGCTGTGTTGTTAAGAGAAAGACTCAGGTAAGTGTAATGATAAATATCTTAAACACTCACCTGAGTACACTGAGCGGATAATGTTATCTCCACTCTGGACAAAAGACACCAGCGCCATCATCACTCCCATGGTAGATGAAAGGGCCTCTTCACTGCCATATCGGGAATAGATGGGTTTGCCTGCTTCACTTAGCACAAAAACGTGTTTTCTGTGCTGCCGCCAGCTGTCAGTCGTCACATCCTCATCCCGATGAGACAGCAAAGCAGGGGTTTCTGGGGTTCCAGCCTCCAACAAGGGAGACGACCTTCCTTTCACACCAACACCTTGTTCTTCCAGCTTTGCCCTGGCCAGCATTGTAACAACAAACTCCCCTGAATCATCCTGGTCATTCTTAATGGCAGCAGTCTTGGCTACACCATCGGCAGGCTGGGCAATTACACTGTTCCCACACTCAAAGTCTTCTGTCTCTTCAGCCTCTTGCTCTGAGACCTGAAGAGAATGAGGCTCTGCATCCAGACTTTGTTCCTCTGCTGTAACATCTGACAGTGACTCCACAGACGCATTCTCGTTAATGCTAGGACTGTCATGTCTCTCCACTGGATCAGGGAACATGTGATTCCCCAAGAGGGAGAGAGAAGTAGCCAAGGTGTCAGCTGAGATGGAAATAAAATACTATGATGAGATGAAATTATGGCATTCATAACACCAGTCGGACAAACCACAATTATAACTGTACACAGGGGTTATGCTAAAATATATACATATATAATAAAATAATATGAGTATACATATATATTCACCAGATGGAATACTCTCAGAGGGTGGATCATAAATCTTCACTCCTTCCGCATCTCCTACTTGATGATTGTCTCTCTCCATGATACCATCCCAGTCACTGAGGCGCAAAAAAAAAACTCAACAAAGACATCAACAGTCGAATCTTTATGAAATGCTTTCAGGCTGTCATACGTTTCACAGTTACTGTGCACTGTAATGGCTGTTGCTGAATCTGGAGACCATCAAGACTCTAATGAATGAGAGTACTGAAGCTAGAGTGGTCACGTCACATGATTTCTGGTTACTGAGCAAACTTGTAACTCAGCGCCTCTAAATGTATTGTACAATTTGAGTGTGGTCCCAACTATTGATTCGCTTTGCAACTATTGTTTTCGCCTTCAAGAACACGCAATCATTTAGACAAGCTGGATAAAGTCTCAATAGTTATCCGCCAATGCTATTCAGCTAGCGCTTTTTGTAACTACATTAAGTCATGTACGATGCCCGTGTTATCTTGTCGGTTGACATTGTCCACCAAAGCGTCACTATTTATGTATGGTTAAATGCTGCAATGTAAATTCCGACATTATTTAGCAATTATTTATTGGAGCTAAAAGCTAACATTACCTGCTAGCAAGCGACACAGATCAATTTCATGGCCTTGGATTAACAGTGAGCATGCAAGCACAGATTAAACTGGACATAAGTAAAGCGTAAAACTTACGATTTGTACCGTCAAAACGTCGGTTGGTGCGCTTAATCTACTACATTAACTTTCCACAGCCTGTTTGGAGTAAGCTGTCAAGATTGAGAAGCAGAAACAAATTTTCCTCTTGCCACAGCACACATCCGGAATCCCTGATGACAAGATCAATTGACCAATCAAGTGCTTCGCTGGGTCCACACAATCCCGCCCCTCAAATGACGTACAGGGGGGGGCGATATGGGCAATAATAAAATTTTAAATCCAAAAACACCCCAAAACAAAAACAATTTCAGCCTTTTGCCACACGTACTCATTCATTGATGACTAATATTCGTGTGCGGTAACAGTACCTGTCAAAAAGCCATGTTTTTTAATCCGCCTTCGGCAACAAAACTAACCTACTGGTGCATATACATACGTGTAGCTGACGTTTGCGAAATAGTTACTGATCAGTATTTATCTTCGGAAGGAAAGTACAAAAAGATTATCGAATAAACTCTCGTTTGTTCCGTTAGCGCAATAATGTAACTTGGCTATTTTTACTATTTTTAAAAATACTTTTTTAAGTGTTTGGTGATTGGTCTGCGCACTGCGTAGCTACGTCATCACCGGTGGAAAAAATAAACATGGAGAGATGTTGAGGGAGATGTGTCACCTAAGCTGACTGAAGAGATGGTTTTACAAACTGTAAATCAGAGAAAAGGTTAAATTCGCTGCTTTGTTCACACCAATACAAAGAGGAAACTATGGAGGAACCGTGGGATTTTGAGTTTTTGTCCCGTATCGCTGACAGTTGCGTGTCGTTTCTCTCCGAATTTGTTGACGACTGGCTCGCCAACGACATGAGAGTCTCCATATTCAAAATATTACTATGCTGGTTGATTTTTAGTCTAGTAGCCATCCACTTTGCCTGGAAAATCTACGGAAATACAGTGAATGACATGTATTACAGACAAGGTGGGTGCTTGTGAGAATTCTGCTTGGCGTTAGCCCGTTTAGCTTCACCTGCTAACAATGTGTGTGTTGATATTTAGGGGCCGGTCAGAACGGAGGCACGCCAGATACAGCTCCGCACTTGAACGCATGGTAGGTGCCCCAACAATGGCGGTTCTATGGTGGACATTTGGGAATGTAGGGTGGACAATGCGTTATGGTCAGAAGTCAGTGAAAAGTGCAGCAGTGTGTTTTGTTGTAAAATGTGTGACATCACCATGCAGTGCACCAGCTTTACACTAACAGAAATGACCCAAGTGTGTGGAGGGGGAATTCTATTTTACAAAACGAAGAGGTGGGGAAAAAACTTGATGGGTGGCTCACAAATGCCATTTGAATTTATGTAGTTTTGCTGGTTTGAGGAACACAAGCCTGTCTAGTTCTTCCACACCAATTTTTGTAAATCTTATCTCTTGGTCTTGCTTGAAGAGTAAAGGTTGTAAATGATACTGCTACCACGATGCTGGAAACATGTTGTCTTCAAAATACTATGAATAAAACTCTCCTGCACCAGCCTCAGATCATGTACACTTGCATGTCCAGTTGTCCACATACTTTTGTCAGTTTGATGAATGTTGTTCAATATTCACTGAGCACAACAAAACAAAATCTTCTGACAATACGTGCAGTAATTCCAAAATACTTGTGTATATATAGCCAACGATAGAAGGGCATGTGTGATTGATTCAAATTGTTAATATTTCTGCACTGTTTTTATTATTTGTGATTCTTTTCATTCTTGTAGGGACCGTTTGGGAGGAGATACTCTGAAGACTCATCGAGATTAACAGGAGGCTGTCGTTTATCCTTGCAAGAACCAGCAGTTTACAGCAGAAGGCTACAGTATGCGTCTTCCTACGTGCCAGTTGGAAAGGTGGAAACCCCATTTCTACTGGCCTATTCGGAGGTGTGTGCATAACAAAATTTATGACTGACTCCATCGCACCAGGCATGATGGAGACTGACTGTTACCTTCAAGATTTCTGAATAATCATCATCAGTGAATTTAAGAAATGGCTGTTTTCACATTCCCTGCATACCAACAGTAAGAATGCAGTATGAAGCTGATATTGACTGTTTGGCAACATGTCCTGCGATATGTTTGGCGAGCAGTATCATTTATTAGACAAACATTCCATTCAGAAACCACAAACAATGAAAAATTGTTACATCTCCTTTTTTAATATACCAGGAAGGAAAATGGTTGTACATTTCAACACAAGGCAGAATAGTTGTTGCCATAAATTTTAATGCTAAGGCCTAACTGCAACACAAGCGTGAAGTAAATGAAAGAGTGCTGTGCGTGGTGTGTTTATTTAGAATAAAGGAGATTCTTTGCAATGGACAGATTTGTTTTTATCACTGCTAATTAATAGAGCATGCAAATGATCTGTTGTGTTAGTCATGAATACTAGTTGCTGTCTTTTACAGATTTGTGATTTATCCTTGAAATTTCAGAACCTCTGTATTTCTCATCATTTGCCAAGATCATTTGGGACCTCTGATGTCAGACATGGACCATTTGAGTCAGCTAATGTGACAAATACAAGTCTGGACTGAACAATGTACTAGAGCGTACACTTTGGAAAAAAATATCCGTTACGGTGCTCTCAAAATAATATATTAAAATGAAACATGTTTACCTTATGTACCTGAAAGTCTAGCAACACAGATGGAAATTTATACTACTGTGAAAGTTTAGGACTTTGAGGTGTACTGATATTTAAACCGACGCCTGCCAGCCAATCATAAGTGTGTATTTTCTCTGACCAAGGTATGAAACATCCTATACAATAAGTTGCAATCATTTGAAATTTATAATTGGAAATAACCATAAGTACAGTGTAAAACTGGCAGTGAACCTCTGTCTCAATTGTTTTACTCTAATTTGTGCTTTTGAATTAAAATTTTATGTTGTAATTTTGTGGAACAACCAGCATGTGGACATCCATTACATTTGTACCAGTCAGCCCAGGTAAAAGTAGACGCTGCCCCGCAGAAAGACGTGTAAAAAAAGTGAAAGAATCATTGTTGGCAACGAAGCTGTCGATGTCCAGCCCCTGCGTTTGTGCTTCCTCCCATAACCCCCCATCACTGATGGCCCCTGCGGCCTCAGTGGGTCCATCTTGACCATCAGTCCCTCCACTCAGGAAGATGGGACCATCAGGTGGGAGCTCCATACCTCTCAGCTCCAGTCCAACTCTCAGAGCGAGCTCCTGGTTTCGCCCACCTCGACCTTTACCCATCAGTTCCACAGTGGGCTCGCCTCCAGCTAACAGACAGGTAGCACCCCAGCCTTCTGTGCGCGCTTCATCCAAGACCTTCATGGTACGGTACAGGTCCCAGCTTTGTACACCAACCTCTGGCCCCAGTTTCAACAACTCACGGACAAGTTCAGGAGAAGGCTCGTTTCGAGAACAGGCAAAGCGGGCCAGAAGGCCATAAAGGCGGGAGACTAACCTCACGTCACCACACACACCTGGAGACAGCACCACAGGGCGGAAACCCAGCTCCCGTGCACGACGACCTGCACACTTGAGAGCAATGCTGTTGGAGCCAATAACAACGTTAACAACATGTCCATCCTTGTCTGATTTGCCGATACTGTCCTCTTGTGGACTCATTCTTCCAAGGACTTCCTTCACTGAGGCTGGGAGAGAAGTCGACAGTTTGTATCGTTGAAGTACTGACGATGCTTCCTCGGGTCCTATGTCACTCTGCACTGTGGGGCCACTGGCTATCAAATCTAGTGGATCCCCAATCACATCAGAGAGTATCATTGCAACCACCTGTGAAGAAGTGAAGATAAGTAATACAAAAATTTGTATTGCGTATTTGCAAGGCTGGAATGAGCTCTGTAGCACATTACCTGAGCAGGGTGAGCACAGCGTGCGAGGCCGCCGCCCTTTAATACAGAGAGTGCCCGGCGTACAGTGTTGAGCTCCTGAATAGTGGCACCAGCACCTGCAAGTCTTCGAGTAACATCCAGTTTTTCTTGCAGAGAGATTGGTGGAATGGGTGCAGGTAGTAATGCAGAGCCCCCACCTAGACAATGTTTCACCATGTTGTGTTAAAATGTATATTTTATGGTGTTTTTAAAATAGAATAATCACACTTTGGTCACCTGAAATGAGTACAAGTAGCAAATCTTTCTCGGTCAGTTCACTGGCCAGCTGTTTGATCGCTTCGGCTGCTTTCTGGGCGTCAGCATCAGGCAAGTTGTGTTTAGCTCCCTCCTTTACTTTGATGAGACTTCCTTTATTTAACAACAAATGTCTGAGATGGAAAAAATGTTTTATTATGATAATGTATTCTGTGAAATAGTTTCAGCTGTAAACAACATAGGGCTTACACTTACTCTTTCCCATGCTGCTGATAAGTCTTCTGAATCCCATGTGGCACGCTTATCACACCATTCACTAAGTGATCCCCCAAAATCCTCTCTGCTTCGGCAGCCATACCCAGCACAGCTTTGCCAAAGCCCACCAAGTACAGGTTGTGTTTGAGTTTGAATGAGTGACCGTCGATAAGGACAGAATCTTCCTTGCGCTCTATACTCCTCCGGACCACAGTATCTGGCTGCACAGCCTCCACTGCCGATGCAAACACTTCACGTGCTCGAGAGTCAAGTGACATTTTGCGCGATGCAGGTTTCCTGTTCCTCACAAGGGCTAGAAAAGGTTGAGGTCGGAAGAGGGAGAGAACACGGGCCATTGGTATTGGATTCTAGCAGGAACAGCCTGAGGGTTGAGAGAAATCGCAAATAAAGCAAACTTAAACAAATGTCGAAAATGTTTGTAATGTTGTCAGTAGAGAATAGGAGGGAACTGTTTTATGACATAGTCGCTAATAGTAGAGGTGATACTGAATATTTCACTATTAGGAAAGTATTATTAGATAATACCAGACATCTTCACATGACAGTCCATGAGGCAAATCCAGTCCAGCAGGCTTTAGATCTGTTTCATGTTTGCAGAGACATGAAATATACAGAGCCCAAATAATCAAACTAGGGTGATATCATACAAGCATACAAAATTAATCTTTAACCGATTTCTCTAGTTCATTACTTTTCGTAAGTTGTAAATCTAAAGTTAAACCTGGAGTTAGATCTGTTATTTAACTGTCTGACAGTCAAATAAGTGTCCAACAGTGCGATACACAGCTAAAGGAATAGCTGCTCATGTGTCACTTGTAAGTTAATACGCATTTAAAAGACATTGTGAAGACTCGTGAATTGTCCTACCTGTGACGTTGCAATGGGTTTGGAGAGAACAATGTAGCAAAATCTGTCTAGCTGGAGTTGTGTACCCTCTGTGTAATGATTGACCTGATTGGTCCACAGGACAGAGAGCACAGACCAGCTGGCCGTGTTGTTTGTGTCTTTAGATGTATTCAGCTCCCACTCAGTGAGCAAAAAAAGAGGGGTTTGTTATGTCAGTCTGTTATATCCCAGCGCGCCACAACGAAATCTGTTAACAGAGCTTGATAGACTTTGGAACCCTTCATTCTGTGTTAGCTTACGGGCTATACTGTCAAAATGCTACTTAATGATACATTCACATACACATCAAATATGTCAATATCTTAAATATTCACATTCAAACTTTGCTTCATCACGTAAAACCAATGTGTTGCTAAAAGTAAGCCAGTGTAATTGTGCCATATTTTTTTGATAAGGGGGTTTTTACTCAGCTAGGACGAATGGCAGCTAATCAGGTAAAATCTGCATTGAAACACTTTCGTCAACTGTAGGTTTTTGGTATGCTGATTTTTTTAGAAATTGTTTGTCACTGTCAGAAAAGTTGTCCTATGTGCAACATGAGGCAATACATTGTAGCAGTGATACAAAACAGGACCCTTGTGAAGCTTACAATGTTGTGTTTGGGGGTGTGTCAGGGAGCTGATTTAACACAATGGTGTGTTTTGTGTGGCTACATTGTGCATGAGCAGTGTTGTCTTCTTTTTTAATTTCTTTTTAGACTCCTACGTCCTAAAAGACTGGCTGGGGTCAGTGTGCAGAGACACATCACCATCATACAGACAGTGTGCAGAGACACATCACCATCATACAAACAGCTTTTGGACTGCTTCTCTAATATGAATATTTGCTTTTTTCCGTAAATAACTTTAACTGTGCAATCAACACAAGTTTAGCTGTACAAACACATACAAAGAGCTTTCCAGGCCCCAGGACAAACTGTTCCCAAACCAGTTCAAAACAATACAGGAAGACAAGATAAAACACCCCGAAAAAGTAAAGACACATCAGGAAATCCCTCACATTTATCACCATTAATCAAAAAGTCATAGTCTAAATGATGAATTGAAAATGTAATTCTAGGAAGGTTAGACGTCCTTGCTAAGAAGGCACTCCTCAAAAAATGGGGAGACTTAAGCTGAGTTGCTTGATGTGGTTTTGTGTTGTTATGTTGTTGTTTTACGGTGCAGTGATAACTTTTTTGTGTTCCATTCACTCCGCTAAATACAACCAAAAACTTCATTTTAAGAACTACAAGATGTCAAGTCTTTACCTCGGCCTTCCTGTCAATCTCGGTTCCAACTGGTAGCGGTACAGTCAGGCTGGGTTCACATTATTCGGGAAATCAATATGGTTCCACTACAGTGCGGTTCATCATGGGTTGTTCTCCTCTCTCCCCGAGAAGTGCACACATCGCGAGATTTGCGTAATATCGTGTTTTTACGCCTCCGTGGTACTGAGGACAGACATGCGCGTCACTGACGTGGAGAAGGCGGTGCTTTTCAGTGCTCCAACAAAAGTGTCTCAGGCGGGATTTCGCTGTTGTTTTTGAAATATACTAATTTAAAGGCTCGCTCGTGTCTTTATATTTTCCGTATCATTAGAAAACACAACAACTGGCTTTTGTAAAGTGGTTTAAAGTGTAAAAGGAGGGCCTTTCCCCCCCCCAGACACAGAGGCCATCATGAAGCTGACGGACAATGTGCTGCGGAGCTTCAGGGTGGCTAAGGTTTTTCGAGAAAATTCCGACAAAATTAACTGTTTCGATTTCAGCTCGAACGGAGAAACAATAATTTCCAGCAGTGACGACGATTCTCTGGTTTTATACGACTGCCAGGAGGGAAAGTAAGAGAGCGCTGTCTTCGTTTTTTTGAGTTGTTTTTGCCGTTAGCTGCTTGCTAAGCTAACGAACGCGGCCTGCTGCACTGCGTTGCCTGCTGTGTGCTTTGTATGATCATTTTCTGTTCATGTTCCGTGTAAACACCGGCATTTGGTGCCCACACTGATATTGTAATAAATTATGCATTGTGTTAATTCACATTGAGCATAATTTCATTTCCTTATAAGTTCACCCACAGATTTCAAGGCTGATGTTACTAGAACGTAACAAGGCGCCTTTACTGTTTAAATTGTGAGGTAACCTCCGAACCATCTCTATGAAGTTTTGCTCTTTAAATTGTGCGGAAATTGCCGAATTGAAAGTCTATCGGCATATAGTGTGAGGAAATCGGTCTAAAATGATGCTCAACACATTCAGACTAAAAAGAAATTGATTGGAATTAAAAGTGTCATAGTTAATAGTCAGCGTTAGTGTGATCGATATTACGGATTTTTTTCCAAATAATCAAAATTAATTTTAAATTAATCAATCGGTCCAGAACCTTTTTTTAAACAATTTTCATTACTTCGTTCTATACTCAATTATCTACGTGAAAAGGTTCATGAAATACATACACATTCCTTTAAATGAGCTTAAGCTGTTCTCCCTAAAGGTGTAAGTTGCTTTGTGTAGTTTGGCCAATAACAAATCTAAAACCTTAGATTTACAATCTGACACAATATTTGTCTCTAACTATTACTCCATTGTTTTTTTAGTGATTATAAAAGCTAAAACGATAGTGTTAAAATGATCATTTACTTGGTGAAAAGAAAATAGTTTGGCAATGGTTGAAAAGAAATCAATTGTGCTATTAATGAATATCAAAATCACTAACATCTGCCATTTGCTGCTATTCACAGTATTTTATCAGTGTAAAATGAATGAACCCTTTATTAAGTTTTTGCTTAAATTTATTTTCAAAGTACTTCTATAAATTGCTGGCCTTGGGCCCCATTGCGTTGCTTGTTGTTCTTTGTCTGACTGTTTGTCATGACTGTATCATAAAATTTCCATCAGGAAATCGTTTGACTCCTCTTCTCTTTTTTTCTCACATTGCCTGGTGTATGACAGACCGAAGCGGACGCTCTACAGTAAAAAGTATGGCGTGGATCTGATCAGGTACACACATGCTGCTAACACTGTGGTCTACAGTTCCAACAAAATTGATGGTACGTTCACGCTTAAACATTTTCCTGTTTTTATTTCATACATTTTGGATAGGCTTGGCAATCCAAATGACACCATGTTTTCTATTTGCCACATTGCCTGAATACCTGTAGATATCTGCCTCAAATCAGGTCCACTTGTTGACAGGAGTTGTGGGAATCAAAAAATTACTGTTATGCCTCTTTGGATTAAGAGTAGGAAAACGCAGCCCTGTAGTTGTGTCATGATAATGGGATCATTGAAATTCCAAGAGGTTTTTAGTGAGTTGACGTTAATGTTACTTTTGCATTAGTGGATATAGATAGCTACTGTAATGCACTGAAATTAACAAATGTAAATGATTATAATTAGACACACGGTATATATTATTACTGTTATTGGTACATATACTTACACATTTCACACTCTAGTCTATAGTAATGCTGGTATTGGTATGGAGATAATTTATATGAACCACATAACTCCTCTCCTGAAACTGACACTTAATCACAAAGCCACTATATCTGTTTTTATCTTTGTAGCTATTTGTATCTTTACTGGCACATTTTTCTATGGATTGTATGGGCCTGTCGTTTACCAATCAGACTGTACAGATGTTGTCCAGAAGGTGATATACAACATATGGCATTGAGTCTCCACACCACCTTTGGATTGGGTGGGCACACTACTCACTTTGGTCTGAGGTAGTTGTTTGTACAGTTTGAGGGTCTGTGATTCTGCCCCATACAGGAGCTAACTGTACAAATGACTGCCTTGCCCAAGGTTGAGTCCAGTCATCTGTCCTGCCCAAAATCAACTCCAGGTTTGGATGCCAGAGTATTTACAGCTGCTGTGCGATGAATGCCCTGCTGAGTTTATTCTCATCATCTCGTTCTGATTATTTTTGAAGATACCATCCGGTACCTCTCCCTTCATGACAACAAATACATCCGTTACTTCCCTGGACACAACAAAAGGTGAGCCTGACCAGCCTGTCATCTGTCTTGGTTCGAGTGCTGAGATTTGCTTGAATTTATACCACTATGTATTTCTGTTAGAGAGTATTTTTTGCGTATTTTCACTTTTCCTTGTTTTGTTGGCTGACCAGAGTGACGTCTCTCTCCATGTCTCCTGTGGATGACATGTTTATTTCGGGATCATTAGATAAAACCATCAGACTGTGGGATCTTCGGTCGCCCAACTGCCAGGCAAGTTTTAGTTTTTTAACTTGTTACATAGAAGAACAGTTGTGGTAGTCACAGATATTGATTATCTTTAACACCATATAAAGGTTTGTGTCTGTCATTTTAGGGTTTGATGCACCTTCAGGGGAAACCTGTGTGCTCTTTTGATCCAGAGGGTCTCATTTTTGCCGCTGGGATAAATTCAGAGATGGTTAAACTTTATGATCTGCGATCTTTTGACAAGGTAAGGAGTGTAGGTGCACTCATGTGAGAGAGAGAGAGAGAGAGAGAGAGACAGAGTTGGAGGACACGAGAGACAGACAACACTATCTACCACAGTTGTATTTTGATAAAAGGAAAATGTTTTAAAGATTCATCTCCTCAACAGGGTCCTTTTGCAACCTTCAAGCTCCAATATGATCGGACCTGCGAGTGGACGGGGTTGAAGTTCAGCAATGATGGGAAACTCATTCTTCTTTCCACTAATGGCGGAGCCCTTCGAATCTTAGATGCTTTTAAGGGTGCGGTGCTACATTCCTTTGGGGTAAGAGGTCACCAACCCACACATACAGTGTATGAAGAAGACGGCCACATTGTGCCTGTTCTAAATGAATGACCAAAGATCATTTATTGTCAACTCTGACGAGCACATGGTTACTGTATTCATGCTATTCCTTGATCTACAGGGCTACAACAACAGCAAAGGTGTAACACTGGAGGCGTCATTCACCCCTGATTCACAGTTTGTTATGATCGGTAAGAGAAACATGGATGTTTTGTTTGCTGACGTCTCATGAAATACATCCATGAAATACCAAATACCTTAGAACAAAAACGCTTTGTAGTCATGTTATGTTCTGCTTGTCCACTTTTCAGGCTCTGAGGATGGAAAGATCCACGTGTGGAATGCAGAAAGCGGGATGAAGGTGGCTTTACTGGATGGGAAGCACACAGGACCAATTACCTGCCTGCAGTTCAACCCTAAATTCATGACATTTGCAAGCGCCTGCTCTAACATGGTGAGGCTGCTCTGTGGTTTGTCACGCATAATAAGTTGTTTTCTAAATATTGCTTCTTTAACACACTGGGTGTTATTACATGTTGGCTTTCTCAACTATTTTCCAGGAATTAAACAAGAGGTTCATTCATAGCGTTGTGGTGTCTAAATTGTGGTAGTTGGCCTCATTCACATGGGATTTGTTCTCTGGACACATGTAAAGTTATTATTCTCACAGAATTCTCATGCGAACAGATTAAGGCATGAATACAAGTGATTTGGTTGTTAGGTGTAGGTTTTCTTACGAGTGATTTTGTACTGGGCTTTAGGGTTATCTAACGATGAGACACGTTGTAGTCCTCTGACAAGTCAGGCATTTTCCTAGGATATAGCTGCACTCGAGTTCTTCAACAAGATTTAGTAGCTGGATGTGAGTCGAATAGAACAGAGCCTCTTTGGGTGTCTGCTTTTTTTAGAGGGATCAGGCTGAAATACAGGGGAATGACAGAAAGTTACCAACATTTTGATGCATTAGTCTGACTCATACCCCTCAACACATCAATGACACATTTCAGCCTGCATGCCATAACATGATCAAACGGACTGTATTTACAAAATGACATCAGTTCTCATTTTTTGTCACATTTCAGGCATTCTGGCTTCCCACCATTGATGACTGAAGTCAGCAAATTGAAGATGAAGACCGGGCTTCTATTGAGGGCTAAAAATCAAAACAGTAACGACCAGCAGGGGTCATCACACCCAACTTTGAATTTTATATGACGATATGTAAATAAGTACTTTGCAGAAATAGAAAGTTTCTTTTCTTTTTATATCTCTATTTAATATTAAATGATTTGTTTGTAAGATGATAGTTTTGTCAGCATAATTATTGAGTGTTTTTTGGCCACTGTCAACACATTTAAATAGTGTTATTTTGTGATCACCTGGGAGACTTTTTTAAAATGTATTTTTGCTAAGACTACTGTATCAGTCAAAGCATCAAAAAAGATCAGCATGTAATGTGCCCGACCCTCATTACAGCAGACGTCAGTATGTAAGAACACGAGTCCAGTCTGGCACAACTAATCGTCTGCATTCTGACCTGGCTGACCTGTTAGATCTTTAATATATACCTTCTTAGTAGGTTGATCAATACATATGACTCCATCCATGTTTCCATGCACACACAAGGTTAAGACAAAAACCTGGTTCCTGGAAAACCCCATTACCTGTTTGGTCAGCACTCTTATTTCCTCCACAGCGACCAAATCTGTTGTCATGATGCAGCATGAAAAGCCATCACGAGGCACATCCTTAATAATTATGACATCACCTCTCTTAATTTATCAAACATTCTAATGTTGAGAATTATCACCATAGTCTTTCGTTCGGTTCAACATAAGGTTTGTTACGTTATTGCTCCAAGAATGTGTGTGTCGTGGTTGTTGCCAGTGCTCCTTGCCACGTTTACAGTAAACAGCTTCTTCTTTGTATCTGGTGAAGTTAACCTTTCTTAAAAACATCAATAGGTTTTGAAGGTAGACGTGTGTTACCAGTTACCGCGCTCCCATTAACGTGACATTTTATGAAGCAGGTTGCTGCTAAATTGGCAGAATATGCATGATACTGAAGCGCATGTAAATGCACTCATATGTTATTGGTTCAGGGTTTTGCAATTCAGGTTTGCAGGTCAATCTCTTCCCCCTACCGGACCTGATGTAGTGGGGGATTCATAGGCCAGTACCCAATGCTGAACGGTCAAGAGGGAGCTAAATTTGGGAGAGGTGATCAGGTTCCCTGTCTGTGTGCACATGATCCCGTCCTAGTTACTTGAGTGATGTCCCCTCTCACTGTCACACACTCAGAGAGCTCGCACCCACTCAGCCAACAGTCAGAACTGAGCTTAGTCCACGTAGATTTTCCAAAGGACATTTGTGACACAGGTTGGGATTCTTCGTATAGAATCCTTTGGACTGTAGCCTTTCCCTTTGTCTTCCTTGGCTGGACTGAATATTTGGACCCGCTGCTGTGAAGCAGAAGTCCGGCTTGCCTGTCTATCTGTCAAGAACTCTGCTTGAGCGCCTGGCGGGGAAGAACACTTCTAACCCGCCATGTTCCTGGCACTGGTAGTGACGCCAGAACTGAGGGAGTTTCTGGCCAGGGCAAGAGGGGGAGCAGTGCGCCTCCTCAAGGTGCGCATCCAAGATGGTGAGTAAACCACGCTGATGATGGTTTCTACCTAAATGAGACGGAAAGGGGTTTTTTTGTCCTGCTGTTGACTCTGGTTTGTGTGTGACAATAAATGTATTACATACTGACAAAAATACAAATTACACAATCTGATTGGCAGCCGACTGACTGGGAAAACAGCGTCATCCTCTCCTCCCCGTGTAATGTATATAATTTCCCCAAAACAAATGAGCGGCCTTGCTACACACACGGTTTTCCATTTCCAAAGCGGCCAACACTGTTTGTTCTATACACTCATTGCTTCACCAAGTGTGGGGCAATTGATGTTCAGCCCTGAGATTTTAAATATTCATGTGCCGGCTGAGATGGTCAGTGAGGCAACAGGTCTGTGGGTATCCAGCTAAGTCTATAGACTGATATGTTCACGAGGTGTTTACACTTTGTTTGGGTAACCGACCAACATCATGCTGTGATGTGATTCATGACAGATTGATTCTGGAATGTGGGAACCAGCGCTGTGAATTTTGAGGCCTGCCCATCATGTGAAATAGTGGATGTATATTTAGGATATTCATGTCAGCAGACAAACATGGCGGTTTAGTGACGACCGTCTCAAACCAAAGTGTATCATGTCATTTACTTCCGTACTCGAGCACTTTGATCCCTTTAGTTGTCATTGGGTATTTGGAGCGGCATGTGACTTGGTTGTGACGGTCATGTCTGTGCCAATGACAGAGGCGAAACTAGATCTTTCCGGGTTATTTCGTCACTCGTGGTTTGGTAAGTCACTTTGGATTCTGCCTGACCTAGTTGCAGCGTCTCATCACTGTAAAAGCTGATGAATCAATTGGGGAGTAAAAAGAGAAAAAAAAACCAATATGTAACACCTCTCTGTGTTAAACACAAACTATAAATCCTAAAAGAGAATGGCTAATGGAAAGTATGCATCTGTGCAGTGATGGAATGTGTTGCAGC
Organism: Brotula barbata; assembly: GCA_900303265.1. NCBI lineage: Eukaryota > Metazoa > Chordata > Actinopteri > Ophidiiformes > Ophidiidae > Brotula > Brotula barbata. Next base: position 24,931 of record OMNV01016309.1, on the reverse strand, counting down.
TCAGAATAGCAACTGCCCCAAGAGATGGTCAGGAAATCCCCCTACACCCACAAGGACACCAGACATTAGCATCCGCTGTGTGTTTTGTGGATCTCACCCACACATATTATAATTATGATTGTTTTTAAGATTTATTACCACCATAGAGACCATCTGTACTGTAACCACACGTCAATCATTATAACTACAGACTATTAATACGATTATTGTGTATTAATGAATTGATATTATTATCGTTGCGATGATATTTGAGTGATACGATTTCATACATGCAGAGATGAGCGATGGTACTGAGGCCATGGTTAATCTCTTTAACCATGACCGTATTCATAGTAATGTCCAATGACTCATCCATGTGTAGTCAAGCTGTGCAGAGGCCGTAGGACCTATAGGGGTCTCGGTATGTGATGAGTCGTGGTCTGATTTCCAGAGCAGCTGGTGCTTGGGGCCTACAGAGAGCCAGAAAAGAGCTGGGACCAGGACTACGATCGCTTCCTGCTTCCTCTCCTGGATGACCAGGAGCCATGCTATATTCTCTACCGCCTGGACTCCCAGAATGCACAGGGCCACGAATGGATCTTCATTTCATGGTCACCTGACCAGTCCCCAGTATGACCTGCCACATTTTATTCTTACCGTTACACTGAACGTTGCGATTCCACAATAATCATTCAAGCGGATTTAAAATTACAAAAATTAGAGTCATGTTTTCCCAAAAGAAACAAATTGTGTACAGTATGTAAAATATATTATTACGTATTGGCCACAGGTGAAGCAAAAGATGCTGTATGCTGCCACCCGTGCCACGGTGAAGAAGGAGTTTGGTGGCGGCCACGTGAAGAGCGAGCTGTTTGGTACAGCTGAGGTCAGTATGATGAAAATTGCTCATAATTTACACATTAGAGCAGCCTCGGCCTTATTTATGATGAGTCCTGGGCCTCCTGTAAAAGGGCCTCTTGTTTTGCTTGCAACACTAGGAGGACATCTGCCTGCAGGGATACCAGCGTCATGTGTCATCCTGTTCAGGTCCTGCTCCGCTCACACCAGCAGAGCAGGAGCTCCAGAGGATCAAAATCTCTGAGGTGGGAGGTCAACATGCCCTCTGCGGTGTTATCGTCATCGCACATAGCTTTGTGTGTGTTCATGTCTGCCACGTGTGTCAATGTCTGTTGAAATAACTTTTTGCTGTGATTTCCTTTTCAGGGCAGAGTTAAACAGGTGAGTTTGTACAATACACACATCAATGAATACACGTGGATTTATGTCTATGTATTTTTAGACAAATCAGTCATTGGATTGTGTTAACACAATGACTTGACTAACTTTTGTAAATACAATCATATCACTACATAAACATATGGCCACATCCCCCACTAGAATCTGAGCTCTAAGTGACCCTGAATATCATGTTTGCTGCCCCCTGCAGGTAAAGACGGAGATCGTGGAAACTAAGCACCAAACCCTTCAGGGCCTTGCTTTCCCTCTTCAGGAGACAGCGAGACGAGCTCTACAACAGCTCGCCCAAAAACGCATTAATTACATACAACTGGTGAGCCTAATGAGTGACTGCTTTTGTTTCCCAATGTACGTTTGGAAGGCTGTGAATTCACAAAGACATTGGCTGTGTCACAGAGGTTGGACGTAGAAAAGGAGACAATTGAGCTGGTCCACTCCAACCCGACAGAAACTCGGGATTTGCCCCGCAGGGTTCCAAAAGACACTCCTAGATACCACCTCTTCCTCTACAAACACTCCCACGAAGGAGACTACCTGGAATCTGTTGGTATGTCATTGATCCTCCTCTTTACCCACCTGTCAGCACCACAGGGAAATCATCTAGGCAGGCTGTTGATTCTGCATTATTTTCTCTCCCTTCAGTGTTCATATACTCCATGCCAGGGTACAGCTGCAGCATCAAGGAGCGGATGTTGTACTCTAGCTGTAAGAGCCGATTACTGGAGGAGGTGGAGAAGGATTATAATTTGGAAATAGCTAAAAAGGTTTGTCAGATGGAAAGTTCTGTATCTTTTGGTGCACTACAGGCTCACTGCTGTGCTTATCTGAGAGCATGATTCCGTTCCTCGTGTCTGTGCGCAGTTGGAGATTGACAGCGGAGATGAACTGACAGACGACTTTCTCTACGATGAGGTCCATCCCAAGCAGCACGCCCACAAGCAGGCCTTCGCTAAACCCCGTGGCCCAGCAGGAAAAAGAGGACACAAGCGGCTTATTAAGGGGGCGGCGGAGACCAGGCAGGACAGCTAAGGGTGGACAGTGTCCAACTCGGTGCCTGTGTACTGTGTACTGTGTACTGTGTACTGTGTACTGACCACACTTGTGGTATATAGCAAATATGTTTTTAATGGAAATGTATGGATAAGTTATAACCTTCGATCTGTCTGTCATAGCCAGTTTGTGACACCCATCCATCGATAATTTGGGGAAATATGTAAGAGCTCTAATGAATTGTTAATGCGTAGACATAATTTTCAGTAACACGTACGGCAGAAAGTACATGTTTTGTATCAACTTGTTTGTAAGAAAAAAACAAATATAAGGAAGTTCCAAATAAAATCTTGTTTATACAGCAATATTTTACTCCTTTTCCCAGTAATAATTATGCTTATCAGACTTTCTCCTATTATGTTGTCCGGAAACAGAATGGTTGCGACTGCGGATTTTTAGTGTTGGTGTTAGTGGAGTGGAGTCAGATTAAAGATTAACAGCCACCCTAAGAGAAAAACAATCAAAACATGTAGAAACTGATGAGTGACTGAGTCCGTTTGCCTGGAACGTACATGGAAAAATCACATTTTCTGCCATTGTCTTTTTATGTTTGTTTTGCCCAAACTGGGTACGCTTGGCAGCAATCTTTGTAACCCCTCATTTCTCGCTAAAAGTCAACCATTTTGTCATGTGACACAGGAATGCTTGCATCATTTTCTTGGGAAAGTCGGGTCAGATGCACTTTCTGAAAAATCCTCGAGAGAAAACTAAAAATCAGTCCAATGACTTTTGCACCAGATCTGGGAAAACTGGTGTTACATAGGAATAATTCTTCACCTTTCCTGTTAAAAAAAAAAGAATTCTTTTACACATCTTCTAATAAATTAGAGTAATAATATCTAAGGGGCTGGGGGGGGGGGG
>OMNV01016309.1:0-21764 GCA_900303265.1 Brotula barbata | reverse complement strand
GGGGGGGGGGCGGTGGTCTACAGTGTCCCTCAGTCTACAGTGAGCTCACAGTGTTGGAAAGAATGCACTGAAAAACAAAAAAACAAAGAAGAACCCTGTGCATGGTTCACTGAGTACACAGTGCAATCCTACAACCAGCCAGAAGCTCATCTCAGCTGCTTCTAAATATGTTGTCTAGACCAGACTGCACTGAAGCCTCAGGCACAATCCCCCCAATAAGGTATTTTCATAGTAAGAAATTGCACAATTAATGATCCTGTGTGTGATTCTACTATTACGTGAACATTGGCAGTACTTTTTCCAGGCTTGTTCTCTCATGAACAGAGTAAGCTGATGCATACCATTCCCTCTCCAAAAATATAATGCTCTGCTTTTTTAGTGTTTCCAGGCATGTGGGCAGACCCTTTTCACATAATGTTCTGGATTATTCAAAATTTCCATCCATGGCAAGTGCCAAACAATGGTGGCTACAGTTTGTGTGTATATGTATTAACCATACCAAAGGCTGTGATACACTAGTCTCATTAATGCCCATCGCTGTAAGACAGTCAAGCTTTTTTAATCTCTGGACTATTTTATAATGTGGACAGAAAAGGACATCACTTTAATTTATCAGTTCGCTCAGGCCTTAAAATCAAAATCCTAGCATGATGACTCAGTAAATCTGACACCAAATACAGTAAGATACGATCCACTGATGTGTTTTTTTCACCGTGATGGAAAAATCTTCCTTTATTTTGACTTCTTGGCAAAAAAATGACAAAGCTTTCACAAAAGATGCACTGTAAACCTGCGCAGTGTTCCGTTTCTCTTTGCGAGGTCAAAAATATTTGTTCAATCGCATCCAGTGGAGTCTGCAAGACTTCTTGGAAGGAAGATCATTTTGGAAGTTCTTGGAAGTCTAAGATCCTCTGCTGTTTGGGATGAGTGCGCTTGTGGTTATGGTTATGATACTGCTTGTGCTGTTTCATTTGAAATAAAAACATGCGTGATTGCTCATAACATTTTTTATCCACTATGGGCGTTCAGTTTTAAAAGCTCTTAGAAAGACGTTCTTTGTAATATAAGTATATATGTACGTATATACTGTGTATGTATATACAGTATATATGTATGTATATGTGTGTATGTACAGTATATATCTGTGTATATACAGTATATACATACAGTACGTGTGTGTATAATTACTGTATAATTGTCTGTGTGTGTGTGTTTGTATGTGTGTGTGTGTGTGTGTGTGTATAAACATCACTACCTGGACATCAGTGTGTCATATCAACACATACATAGATGCTGGAGGAGCAAAGAAAGATGTGATGACAGTGATTTCCTGGATTCCCTGCCGAACAAAAAGTAAACAGACGATACAAAATGGATTCAAACGAAAAAAGAACTGCGTGTCCTTGACTCCCAAACCTAGAAATTATTATTGGAAACACCTTTTTTCGATCGATCGTAAAATGTTTGAAACACCGAGCCATAAACTAATGTAAACAGAAGGCTAGAGTGACGTGGCTACAATGTGAGCCAAATGTCACCAGGTAAAGTAAACCTACTTTGATTTTCACAACAACAACAGGCTGATTTCTGGGCTGTAATTAGTTAAACAAAGCTCCGAGAAAAACAAAACAAAAAAAAAACCTCTCTCTGTGTTTTCCAACAGGAGGTTAAATCTATATTACTGGAAATAGCCTGTGTGCATTCCTATTATCTTTAATGGTGCGGCGGTGAATTCCGAGAATGAAGGCTCGATCAGTGCCGCCCGGGGGGGGCGGAGTCAAACCCTGCAATCATTCCTGGAAAGCGGATAGGGGGAAAAAGCCGCGTGATTCCTGGGACCCAGCGGCGGTTCAACGAAGGCAGGAGCCGCCGGGAGAACCGGCGACGGAGATGGGGGTCCGAACGCGACGCCGAACCATGACGGTACCGGACAGCGCTTCGCCGGGGTTGAACGCCGACAAAGGCGCTCCTAGCCCGGGGCGGCGCGGCGTTGTTGTTCGCGGGCGGCTGACGCGGAGCTGTGGAGCGGCTGCTGTGACGTCAGAGCCGCCGGTGCAGTGAGGAGTTCTCAGAATAGACTTCTAGGAAACAGTGAATTTTATAAGCCAAGCCTTTACACTGTGTCCTTCACACGTTCGGATCCCGTCCCGGTGACAACACACTCCACAGGGCTGCTGTTCAACTTTATGTTCGAATCGGTTCTTTTTCGGTCTCTTTTTTTTATTTTTTTTTATGAACTATAACTTATATCCTTAGATGATTAAGTATCATTATTAAAAGGCGGACCAGGCCTTTTTTGGGGTTCTGGATCTCTCTCTACGTTTGTACATCGCTTTTTTTTTTTTTTTGATATCGGACCGAAGTCAGATTTGTGAACTTTTGAGCGCCTTTCTTTCTCTTTATGTTCGATCATTTTGTGAAGGAGAAACACGGAGCGGATATCAGCCGTCGGGATCCGACCAACACCATGATTCTTTGTGTGCCCGGGTGAGTCCACTTTCTTTGTTCGCCCTGATTTTCGTGTTCTATCATGTCGGGTCCCGGGTCCGTTTATAAAATGGGTGTATTAATTGGTAAATTATTTATTTTAAAATTAGTTCAATTATAAAAAAAATAAACGCGTGAAGTCTCACAAATGTAGTTTTAGAGTGAGACGAACGGTGCATTATTTGTGTTTCACGAATTAAAACCCCCCCAAAAACAACTTTAACTAATGAAATAGTCTTTTAGTGGCATTATATCAGTAATAATTAATATTTATCAATTAAATCTGGTGTGAAGATGTTGAAGAGTGAACTTATCACTCTTGTTCTTTTATTGGTAATTTATTGTCATTATAAATGTTATTAGTATTATTATTATTTACTTTTACCATAGTACCTTTACCATAATAACATATATAATCATATAGAAAAACACACTGAACTACAAATAACATTGACGGTGGATTCCTGGTTTAAATATTCAAAACTTCAGCCCACGATCTTTTTTTATTTATTTGTTTATTTTCAAGTACTCCATTTTAAATCTCATTTTCTTCATAATTTGCAGTCCCAGAGCGCTTCTGACTGCTGTGCCGTCCACTGAAGCCCCGCCAGGCATGCATGCAGGATCAGCACCCACTCCCGCATGCCTTCAGAGCTCTCCTGCACTCTGGGACCCCACAAAAGATCTAAAAGTGATTGCCAGCAACTTCTACTATCTGGAAAATTCAGGTAGAGTACAAAAGTCTATCGACGTATTTTGTGTTTGTAGCTGCAGCGGTGAACTCAGTGACACTACGGAATGTGATCTTGAAAATCCGCTTCCTCTTGCCAACACACTACACATAAATCAATAATACTCTTTACATTATGTATGATAATAGTAATGCTGTGTGTTCAGCGTGAGCTATAATTGTGTTTCTGTGTGTGTGTGTGTGTGTGTGTGTGTGTAGGATGGTACTGGGGAGCCATAACTGCAGCTCAGGCCCACGCCGCACTTCAACAGGCATCTGTGGGAGCTTTTCTAGTACGGGACAGCAGCCACCCCATGTACATGCTGACCCTCTCGGTCCAGACTACACGGGGTCCCACTAACATACGTATTCAGTACACCGGAGCCCAGTTTCTGCTGGACTCCAGCTCACCAGTCCGACCCAGGCTTTCATCTTTTGCCAACGTGCCCAGCCTGGTGCAGCACTACATGGGACCAGAGAGGAGAAGCGAGGAGGGAAAGGTAGAGGAGGAGAAGGCGGCACCTACCAAAGCCTTCCAGCAGACAATTCAGGAGACATCTGTGGTGTTAAAATTAAAGAAGGCCGTGTACCGGCCTCAAGGCTTCCCTTCCCTCCAGCACCTCACACGCCTCGTCATCAACAGACACTGCGATTGCCCTGACCAGCTACCACTCCCTAGGCCTCTGCTGCGCTACTTAAACGACTACCCGTTCAAGGTATGAGGAAGCCCCTCCATCTCAGCTGACCTACGTGAAAAAAAAAGGTACTTGTGTCATTTTGGTCCACGGTGCCCGTAAATGACTGCTGCTCCAGCTCTGAGAGGCCGGTCACGAAACACTGGACACAGGGTCGTGCTTTTGGCGGAAGAAACGTGTACAAATTCAGTTAATGATTACGTGTCGCTACAGACTTGAAACGTCGAGGACGGTGTGGTTTCAAAACCTAGAAAACAAGATGACTCGCGAGAGATCCTCAGTACTGTATTATGTACTTGTATACGTATTTTATGGCAGAAGTGGAAATGGGCCGTTCCTGCCGCACCTTCTTCAGTTATGGATGTATATATTCTATATTGTTCAAACAAAACAGCTCACTGAATTCAGTGAAACGCATTTTGTCATTTTCTTTTTATCAGCAGTTATAATGTTTGACTTTTTTCTACCTTTTGCACATGTGCAATTTTTTTTGTATTAAAACAACCAATCTGAATCAAAATGCTGTCTTTGGTCTTTTTTCTGTTGTTGTCTCGTACAGTTTAAAATAGCAGCATTGCTCACACGGTGAGGAAAAGATGTTGTCATCGATTTTATTATTAAACCCCACGTGAACGTTCATTTGACGCATTTCGACACATTTTACCTTTGAAACACAAAGAATTGTGGCCTTTGAGCTGAAACTGCGTGGAAAAGCAGCTCGTGGGAGGAAGCAAAAGCGACATTGTGCATGTTTTTGCTCAATAATGCGTGAAGCCTGCATCTGAGTCAGCAAGTGGACAGGCGAAGGAGAGGATTGTTCATCAGCGGATTCGCAGAACTACTGAATGCTTCCTGGGAGGAGGGTGAGATTCTGAGAGGGAGTGTTCTAAGAAAAGCCTCGGTAATTACCTTCAGCCTTGAGCTCGCTTTTATACCATCTCACACACATTTTTTATATCGTAGCGCAGGAAGCGATCATCGATAGCGAGTAGAACGGTGGAATAAGAGTGATGTAAGATTATTGTCGATTGTGATTTGTGAATAATCCAATTAGTGTGAGTGGCGGCTCAGTGGGGGTGGGGATCTGAGAGGTTGCGACCACCTGGCTTTTTGCCAGTGTAATAGGATCTCCGTTTCTCAGTACAGATCCTGGTCATGGTCCTCCGCTGACTTTTTGCAGGATGCAGAATCTGGGCCTGAAGACAAAGACAAGTCAGAGTGGTGTCGTCAGTCATGTTATTATCTGTTCTCTGACACCACAGCTGGAATAATTCATTTTTGGACATTTAATGTTATGAAATCACAAATCAGATCCTCTGTATTGGATACGTTTAAAACTGTTTGTGCGGCTTTCCGTGGACACTGATTGACATTAAAGATGAACATGAACACGGCACACAATTGCAATCAACAGGTCCGTTAAATTGATTCTGTGTTGCTGAGGTGAGAAGAGACCTGCTGGTGATGTCGTGACGTGTCCCCACATAGCGCAGGTCCTCCACATTTGCCTCCACCCATCGCTGGATGAGCGACGGGTGTCTGGGGTCTACTTCCAAGTAAACGCAACTGTTATTCATGGAAACAAAACGCAGAATGGACCAAGATGCAATTAATTAACAACTGGGCGGGATTATCGCAAGAATTTGAAGTAAGTGCTGAGATTGAAGGGGTGTTACATGCCAGGAACTGTATTAACTGGAAATCTTTTAAAAAGCTTAACTCATTAGAGGCAACATGATACATGTGCCTTTTAGAACATGCTGTTCTTGTGACAAGCTGCTGCCTTTAGGAATTAAACCCAGGTGGTTTTGTGTGTGCGTGTGTGTCTGTGTGTGTGTATGTTTGGGGGTCCTTTACCCGTGGTTTGACAGAATCTGTGGAGCAAGAGCCAAAATCTGCTTAATTACTTTCAGGCCATCCTTGCCTCCATCTAATGCAGCGTGGTCCTCGAACCTGAAAGCAGCACACACACCCACAGTCACATTTCCAATAAATTAAGGAAACTTGTTGATGAGAACGTGTTAAACAAAGCGTGCGTGTCCTCAAAGTGTTGACTCGATTGTGGACCGGCACGATCATCTACAAAGTATGTTATCATCACCGTTGAATTTCTGGTTCCAGTGATTCCATGTCCTCAGAGAACAGGTACGGGGGGTTACTGACCAGAACTGACACACGGCTGCACAGACTCAGTACAGTGTCCGCATCTTAAACACAAACAATAACAATATCTAATGAGCAAAGTGTGCATTTATGTATTATTACATCATGTTTCCACTGCTCTCACGTACCCTTTATAACATCCAGATGATGAACCTGTAATCTGTCTTCAAGCCCCAACCTGGTGAAATAAATCATTATTTATGCATACTTGCCCAATTTTCCCTTAATTTCAGCTTGTTTTCATGTGATGTGGCGGAATTACCGAAGGGCATTCTCCCTGGTTAAATCCACCGCATTCTGGCTTTGATCCAAGGCAACAGCTTTAAACTGAGGCACAAACAAGCTGTTAGTATGGGTGCAGCTCCCACAGTGGGAGAATTTGTATGCGATTGTGTGTGTTTAGGTTACCAGAGATAATATATGATGTGTTGTGTGATGTTCTGATGATAATGCATTTATTTCACTTATTCATGAACTTATCAGTTGATTAATGATGAACACATCAATCAACATGTCAATGATTTCCAATGATGTCCATTGTGAGATCTTAGATTATTTTTCACTGGGATCCAAAAATCTAAATTCATAGAGTTTTAATGATAAACACATACAAAATAGTTTGCAAAATTTCCAGGGCCTTTTTCATGATAGTATTACTGTTAAAGGAAGGTACTGCGTATATCTAATGTAAATTATATGAGAAAATGAGGGAAATATTTCATTAGAAATCTGTCTTAAATACAACAAACTGTAAGTACAATTTTTAAACTTAACTTTAAAGAGCTCAATATTTTTACATCCCTACATCTGAAAAACAGTGAACTTGAAATTGTGAAATTGTCTGACATCATATTGAGTAAATATTTCCCTCTCTAAATTGTCTCTTGTATCATGACGCAGCAGCACAGCAGGTAAAAAAATCACATCGACGCTGTTTTCTCTTAAGCCACTGATCCGAAACTTTCGCCCTTATCCACCACAGAAAAACAGTCCGTTGTATACAATAAACACACGCATCACCTGTGGCAGACTCTTCAAAATACTGAGGGACACAGCACCAGAACCACACCCCACTTCCAAGCAAGTCTGCTGGTGATCTGCAGCCCTCTTCCTCCGCAGATCAGCTAGAACTAGTTCAACCAGCTCCTGTGCCAATATACAGTTAAAACACATCTATGATATTTGAGTCATTTCATCAGAAACACACTGAATTTTCATCCATCTGCTGTCCTCCCCAACCTCTGTTTCAGGTCTTGGTATGAATACAGGAGGTCTCATCGTCAGCGTCAGATCTCTGAAGTCCCACTCCTCAAGCACATACTGGACAGGCATCCTGCACCAAACGCAGATACGACACATTAGTTTAAGTAAACCGCTGAATGTATCTTTACAGAGGTGTGTATTCCACCTGGAGAGCCGTCTGGTGCAAAGTTTCCAAATCTCCTTTATTTTTTCTTGGCTGAGGAACTCGGTTAACTTCTGTTGCTCAAGACTCTCGATCTGGAGGAACAGAAGGCATGTAAGAGTACGACAAGAAGTTTTCAGATGTCACCTTAGTTATCGAGCCTTTATGTCAGGCTGTTCATGACGGATTTTACACATTTCCAACTCACCGTTTTGGCTCCAAGCACATGAGCAGCGATGTATTGACTGGAGTGGTCCGGCTCCGTCACACCTCTCTCTTCGAAGTGCCTCCTCCACAAGGCCATAGCCTGAAGTGCTGTGATTCTGGCTGTGGGAAGGGCGGGGGTGCTACAAGTACGCAGGCAATGGAGACCCCAAATTCCCTATGAATATTGGATTTAACAGAACAGCTAAATAATGAAAAACGCAGAACACTCACTACTCAAACACCAAACGAAATTCCTACTAACCCTACAATATAATTATTCCTTTTAAGATGTGGGATTTTTAAAATTCTTTCCCTTCATTTCTCTTTACTCACGATGTGTTGATTTTATCCAGATTTCACATCTGCTAATGTTTGGTAACTTTCAGCATTTCACTGCAAAATTAAAATTTACTCTGTAGTGGTTATGTAGATGGGTTCAGTGGCGGCTCCACAGTTTCAGAGGTTAAATTGTTAAAAGTGCATGCTGATATTTTGTTCACCATATCACTACATTTATGCAAATGTGGGGGAATTTCTTATCATTTGTCCAGACTCTAATAAATACAGATTGCAAATATGTCCATGGTAACAGGATTTATTCAAGGCTTACTGTAGTGTATTGCATTATTTTCAATATTTCACTGTATGTTCGCCGTAATATTGTTTTTCCATTTTAATTTAATCACATAATTTGAAGAATAGCATCTGTATTATCGGCGACACATCCCTCCTCTTCACAGTAATGTTTACTGACGAATTAAGATCTATTTACCTGTGGTCGACTACTCCTGCCTGTTAGACACGCTTTCATAGCTGCTCTCCACATCCTAGCAACACTTCAGTACTATCTTATTTACTTGAAAAAGCGTTTTACAAAGATATTACATATTTACGGGGTCCTCTTTATGCACAAATGTGCAGCCCATGAGTCTCTATTTTCGGTTTACACAAAACATAACATCACCATTGTGGACGGATGACAAGCTAACAAGCTATAAAAGTACTACGTCAACACATGGCGATAAAAAAAAAACTTTATTAAACACCATGTTTGTGACAGTGTCATAAAATATTAATAAAAAAGAGTTCTAAAATACTGCTGTATTGTCAAAATTGCTGTACTGTCGAAGTCCATAATATAAACAAACTAATTAGAAGATTAATAAAATATAACAATGTGGAGGGAGAGTCACTAACTGTGCTGAGCAGCTGTGCTGATGTCATAAACAGCTCATGTTAGTCTGTGACCAAACTAATCAAAGAAAGAGATGAAATTGCTGTTAATAATAATCAGAGTTCTGTGTCGAACAGACATTTGTTCAGCACTTTCACTGTTGTAGCTTGTGCGTTTCATACAGTGTACAATTAGTTTCAGTTTGGAATCTCCTCTCCATATGCGCATCAGAAGCGCAAAGTTGATTATGACCAATAGGGTTGCGTTTAGGACCTATAGAGAAACAGTTCCATCTCAGACGACCCACACAAAAGGCATTTTTATCAGTACATATTTTAAAATAAGAGTTTGTGGTAGTGGTGATTGTACAATAATAGTTACATGATGTATCTATTGTGAAATGAGAGGCGTACCTTACTTTCAACAGGCTGCATTTACGCATTGTGTCACGTGACTCAATAAATTACCAGGAGAGCCTGAAGGCAGCAGTGGAGTTGTTCTCCATAGAGGTTTTGGAGTTGTCTACATAGATTGGATTTAAACTGTGTTTATGGCCGATTTACAGGTGTATCGATTTGTTCTGACGTTATACAGACGTTAGATGTGAACTTTGTACATTATTTCACAGGACAAGTCGCTAATTCGCCATTTTACGAACAATGTGAAGCTATCTGTTTGTTAGCTCTCAAGAAGACAGGAGGCTAGCAGCCAAAGAGGCAAATCAAAGTAGAGCTAAAAGTCAAAGCCGGTGGAAAAACCCTTACTCAACATAAATATCTATGATGGGCATGGCCACGAGAATTGAGTGCATATTTTTCAGTGAGTTTCATCCGACATTGGGCCCCAAAATAACATATCAGGTAAGTCGGATGGTATTTTATTCATTCTGAGCACAAGCGTTTTACATCTTCAACGGTAATAATGGGTCACACTATTAACAACGAGGACCATCGTCCTTGCCATAGTAATGATAGAAAATGGAGATAAAAATGTCTGCTAATGCCTTAAGTGGAATTTGTAGCTGCCCTATAATCCAGCACATGGAGAAAACTGCAAACTGTATAAATTGTTTTGGAATAGTGAAGGATGTAAACAGTATGTGGAAATATTTGAAGGAGTTTGTGCAATGTCATCGCTGGCAAATGGGTTGTGTATGACTTTTCCTTCTATTCCCAACAGGTTCCAGAAGAATACATCTCACGGGAGCTCTTTGACACAGTTCAGGTGTATATCATCACCAAGCCAGAACTGCAAAACAAGTTGATAACAGTGTATGTAAATTCTCCCTTCAATTCATTCTCCTATTAACCATTGTGAAATGTCTGTAAGTTTAAATGTGTTTTACCGTCTTAAACTTTAAGTTAGCCACCAATGGGTACATTGGTAAGGGGTTCATGTTTTTAGGGAATGGTCAGCAGCTCTGTCACTGTTAAACCTACACCGCGTGCCTGTCTTTCTGTTTCTTTTAGTACGGCCATGGAGAAAAAGTTAATCGGATGTCCAGTGTGCATCGAACATAAAAAGTACAGCAGAAATGCCCTCCTGTTTAACCTCGGCCTGGTTTGTGACGCTCAAACCAACACTTGCGCTCTTGAACCAATTGTCAAGAAGCTGTCTGGGTACCTCACTACTTTGGAGGTAGAGGGAATAAAGCACCCTGCCCACCCGCCACATGTCCACGCGTTTATTTTTGTGTTGTTGTGATTATCCAACGTCTTGTTCTATGCGTTGCAGCTGGAGAGTGGCTTCATATCCAACGAAGAGAGCAAGCAGAAACTTGTACCCATCATGTCGACCTTGTTGGAGGAGCTCAATGCCACAGGAGCTTGCACTTTGCCTATAGGTATTCATTTTGTTCCTTGCTATTCCTGCCGCCACATGATATATAGCGCTGTAATAATAGCTACAGCAGGATTTCAGAAACAATCGAAGTAATACATATGATACAGAATGCTATTGTTTCAAAATGACAGCCATTTTTTTACAGCGAGGTTTGAAACTTCTACCTCGTATTGTCTCTCTCTCTTTATCTGTCTGTGTCTCTATCTTAGATGAGTCTAACACCATCCACCTAAAGCTGATCCAGCAGAGAAAGGACCCCCCGATTGTCCAGGAATATGATGTGCCTGTCTTTGCTCAATGCAAAGATTATTTTATCAAATCCCAGTGGGATCTGACCACGCAGCAGGTACACATTCTCTGTCAGTACCACGTAGCTAATAAGTGACATGAACGCCACCTCTCTTAGGCGTAGTTTATGAAGGCAGGGAAACGTGAAGACACGTGTTATATTTCTATTTTGTATTGTAAGACAATAAAATTCTGCTTTGTTCTTCCACAGATCCTGCCATTCATTGATGGATTTAGACACATCCAAAAAATCTCTGCTGAAGCAGATGTCGAGCTGAATCTTGTTCGCATTGCTGTGCAGAATCTCCTGTGAGTAAATTTTAGTCAATGAATGTCTAAAAGAGAAAATCCTTAATATTTATTGTTTAGAAAAAAATAAATAAAAATAACACACGTTCTTTATTGTACAACACACATCTCCATATAGGATTTTTGTCATAATTCTTATCTGATATACCTGTTCTTCCTGAGGAAATGGTGCAGGCAGTCCTGTGTCATATGACCACGTGGCCGACTTTTAGTGACATATAATGAAGTGTTATGAAGGCTACTCCTGCTGGGTGCTCTGTTTTGGTAAACCAACATAAATGGCAGAAAGTGGAAGGAAAAGACCTGTGGATGCACATGTGTTAAGAAGAGGCCATCATTGTACACACGGAATGTTGGGAGTGGTCTTTCTCAGTGTTACAAAAATGCAAAACAAAGGATTAGCATTGTAAGCCAGTAGACACCATTGTGCTCAAACCCTCTTTTTCCTTTATTGACAGGTATTACGGTGCTGTAACCTTGGTGTCAATATTCCAGGTACAAAATAAACTCACACGGCGTGTTGAGCTTATAACTGAGCTGTAATGATGTTGTGGTATTTGAGTCAGTTTAGTTTGTGTTTTTAACCCCCTACAGTATTCCAATGTGTACTGCACTACACCTAAAGTGCAAAACCTCATAGATGACAAGTCCATTCAGGAGGAGTGCCTGAGCTACGTCTCTACGCAGGGTAATTAAAACCCTCCACTGTTAAACACACTTTTTCATACAATTTTCCACGTTCGTTTCACTGTCGTTTTATCCATCAGGTCAGAAACGGGCCAGTCTGAGAGACGTATTCCAGCTGTACTGTGGTCTAACTCCTGGAACAACAGTCCGAGACCTTTGCTCTCGCTACTCGCAGCAGCTTCAGAGAGTTGATGAAAGGCCAGTGTCACTCACCTTATCAGTTCCCAAATAAACTATATGACTCTTAAAGTCCAGAACACAATGACATTTGCTGACACCGGCATAAACAAGTCTTATCAATAAAGTTTACTGCTTTGCTCTCTAGGAGGCTGATCCAGTTTGGGCTGATGAAGTCTTTGATACGCCGGCTGCAGAAGTACCCGGTGAAAGTGGTCCACGATGAGAGGAGTAGGCCACCTCGCCTCTACACTGGATGTCACAGCTATGATGAAATCTGCTGCAAAACTGGCAAGTTTTCAAGCTCTCTGACTTGGTAGTTTAATTATTGCCAAAACATTGAATGGAGCGCTGTGTAAAACGATATTGTCTTCATTTCACAGGGATCAGCTACCAGGAGCTGGATGAGCGTTTGGAAAATGACCCCAATATTGTAGTGTGTTGGAAATGACACGAACTAGTAATGAAACAGCAAAAGCTTTGTGCCACAGAACAATAGCTGACTGTTGTGTGAAGGACACAGAGATGCCAAAGAATGCCTGCTTAGATGTCCACACTGCCAACGGTAGAGGAATGTTTTCATGAATAATTAAATATTTTAGGTATTATTTTGTATTTTTCGTATTTTGGTTGCCCTAGTGTTTCTTTAACTTATGTCCCCAAACGTCAGCAGGATCATCTGCCAAGATCAGTTGCAAAAGCTGGTATATTTGTAAAAATATTTATATGGATAAAATACATCACAAGATTGATAAATAATGGTGATCAATAAAAGCAATTACATGAGCTATGATGTTTTTCTCTTGGATCTCAGTTGATTTGACGGTTTATCACGAAATACCATATTTATTTGGTTTAGAGGAGTTTTTTTCATGGCATTTAATTGCTGCGATAAAGGCAATGGTTTGGCTCACCTGCAGTCACATACACATACATGGGGATAAGATATTGCTAATAAATGTCTCCAAAATTGTTGAAACACAGTTAATGTAGTAGCTCATGATTCCAACTGTTGAAAACACAATTATTTAAAAACACTATTTTACTTTACTATGTTTTATTTTATTTATTTTGTAATAGTGGCAAAGTGGCTTTAACGTGTCCTCCGACAACACGTTCAGGTTCAACGGTGACATGAAGATCCACTGCCCCCTTGTGGCCACAAAGAGCAACTATCCTTTGCGCGGTGTTTTCTGTATCCTTGACAACCACAGGGAGCGAGGTCTCGCTAAGAATCGCATCCACGGACATTCCGACAGAGACCACGTGACAAGCGAAGACTCCGAACTCGTGCGGAACCGTTGTGTGTCTGAGCGTGACGCCATCCAGAGGGGGGATTCGGCTGCCTTCGCTAGTCACGTGGTCCCTGCTCCAATGTCCGTAGACGCTCTCCTGTGCAGTTAGCCCTTGTTAACCTAAGTCCGCGTATTTGATAGCAACAGTCGCGTTCACTTTTCTTTTACTTGTTATCTTATTTAAATATCTGCCTTCAAAATGGACTCGACGGTAATTCTGCACGGAGAGGCTGAATGCTTTGTGGAAAGTCTGGAAACTTTCTCCATAAAGGAGGTGGGCTCCCCAAGGTAAGACAAACTAGCTAATTTAACCAAAACAACTCTAAAAACAGGCTAAGTCTTTGATAAAAGCCGAAGTGTTTACATACCGGTGGAACGCCAGTATTGGTGAGATTTCTCAGTATGTTTAATAAACAACCTGTATTGGACGAGGCTGAAATTAAACGAGCTTCTTATTCTTTCAATGAATGATGAAGATAATGAAGCTGAATACCGACTGGAGGGGGCGCCATTAACCTCCAAAGAGTCAATTTTCATGAAATTTGAGTCAATAATCTAGTGACAGGCCCACAGGTGCCAAACATACCAAATAATAGCAGGATGTATTCTGCAAACAGAAATGTATGGTGAATTAAAAATACCATAAACTAAAATATACCAAAATTATATACTTTCATTAGTAGACGGTAGTCACTGAAATCACTGAAGGTATATTTACTATAATCTATGAATACATAAAATGTGTCAAAAAAATGAGCAATGACTATTTGTCTTCAGCAATTCAATTTGGGCACAAGTATAAAAAATAGACCTGTGAATGTTTTGAATGTTGCAAACCTCTTTGATTATTTGTCTCTCTGTGTGATGACAGGTGGTTCAAACAGCATGAGTACATAGAGAAACTGAACATGCAGGCCATACTGAACGCCTCTGCCATGAACGACGAGTTCATCAAGGAGCTGCTGGTGTCACTTGGAAAGGTGAAACTCACCACTAAGTCACGCCGTAGTTACTGTTATTGTTCCTATTAATTCCTGTTTTTATTATCTGTGTTTTTCTGTAGATCCCCGTCTTGGTCCATGAGATGATTCTAGTTGAGGTGTGGAAGCAGAAAGTGTTTCCCATCCTCTGTCAACTGGAGGACTTCAATCCCAGGCACACATTTCAACTTTACATGGTGGTGAGTGTCATGAGACACGAGGTGATGATCAGTCTGCAGTCTCCACATCTGACCCCATGTCATCTTTTCTGTCTCCTCAGATTCACCACGAGGCCACAGCCATAAACCTGCTGGAGACCATAATGTTTCATAAGGTCAGCGTCTACATAAAATGAGCATAAATTGGCAAACAGTGTGAATTCTGCTGCTATTTTCCATCCATTAAGTCCCATTTCACATTATGAATATGTGTGTGTGTTGTAGGATTCATGTGATGCAGCTGATGAATCTCTACTGGACTTGGTCGATTACTGCCATCGCAAACTCACCCTGCTGATCGGTAAAACCAGCAAGGACGGCACTGGAAAACACGACCCACACAGCCTGATAGGGAAAGCAGATATATCTTCCATAGAGGTACAAAAAGAAAGTACTATTACTATGGTACAATAAGAGTACTATACCCTGTACTATTGTACGGATAGTATGGTATATAGTAGAGTATGTCTGTGAATCGGGCCTTTCTCTTGCCTTTCTCTTTCCTGGTTAAGGAGCTACAGAATCTGAATGCTGCATTGGAGTTTGAAATCACCCTGAAGGCCCTGTCTGTGCTGTGCTACATCACCGACCACGCTGACAGGTCTGACCATGAGTGCTTAGTTTGTAGAGGTTTACATCAAATACTCTGCATGAGTGCTTGGTCATTGGCACATACACAGAACGTCATGGGTTGTTTTTTTATAAACACTGAGTAGTGAAACAATGCAGCTGAAACGTGTGTCCTCCCCCAGTATCAGCGTCATCAATCGGATGCTGTGCACCCATAACATTCCTTGTGTGCTGGTTCAGCTGCTTGACTGCTGCCCTTGGAGCCGCTACCATGCAGGTATACTGTATCCCGTTTATGTATTAACCTGATGAAATCACAGTCATTGCCTTCAATAAACAACATTATTTTCGTGATGAATTTAGTTTTTGTGGCAGTGAAATTCTGAAAACAAAAAAAATAAAAAATTACTTATTACACTTCTTAAAGATTTTAAAAATACGGTGCAAATAGTATTTGAGAGGTAAACAAAGGCCAAGTTCAACGAATATAAATAATAATATGTAAATGATCTCTTTCCCTGTTGCCAACTTGCTGTAGGTGAGATAGAAAAGTACATTAATGGCAAATGGCAGAAAGTTCCAGAGGAGGACCATTTAAAGATAACAAAACTAGATGGCCAGGTCTGGATCGCCCTTTACAACCTGCTGCTGAAGGAAGACTGCCAGCGGAAATACGACTTCAACAATTTCAACAAGAGTCAGCTCCTAAAGGTATTGTTGCTACGCTGCTTTTGTTATGATACCTGGTTTTGAATGTATTGGGAGTATTGAGAGGACCTGAGGATGTTTGTGAATACCAGATCATTGTTCTCCAACATCATATCTGATCTCCTCACTCATCAGTACTCAGATTCAGTTTCCACATCTTGTTTTGACTAAGGAGTTTCCTCCTATTATTAGCTTTCTCATCCTCTTCCTGCTACAGTACTGTATCTGACACAGGGGCCTTGTGCATCCTCCTGTAAACTAACACGTGTTTTTCTTAGTAATTCATGTGTTCAGTCTGCATGAAGTTTTATTGTTTTACTTGCCCTTGTAGCATTTATCGACTGTCCTTCTTGTGCCGTAGCTCCAAGGTTTCATGACAGAAGTTGTGCTGGACCAGCTGCCGAACCTTGTGGAGCTCCAGCATTTCCTTGCTCGCCTCGCTGTTACAGACCCTGGCCCTCCAAAAAAAGAACTCGTTCTAGAACAGGTACACACGAATACACTAACAGACACACACAACTCGATCAATGAGATGTCCCTGCATTTATTCTTGATCTACTAACAAGAAAAATGTCTTCTCTCTATGCATAGATCCCACAGGTATGGGCTCACATTGTGCATGAGAATTCTGGGAAGTGGAAGGCAATCGCCAAGTATCAAGTCAAAGAAACGTTCAACCCGTCTGAAAATGACCTCCGACAACAAGCTCAGACGTAAGACCAAATGGTGACAGGTTTTTCTTTCTTTACTGTCACAGAAACCTAATTGTTGTGTATCTCCAACCAGGCTGGCCCAGACTTATAACTTGGATGTGATGGAGAGTCTAATCCCTGATAAACCCAAGTGTGGATCTTGCGGTAAAGAGGCTACAAAGAGATGCTCCCAGTGCCAGGGAGAATGGTACTGTCACAGGTAAGCCACAGCCGTGTCTCTTTTTCTTTACGTAAGCCGATGCACAGACCGTTAGGAGTGTCACGACTCATCAAATATAATCAACTACAGTCAGATGGTCGTTAGGGCTGTCATTAAAAGTTAATTTGACAATTAATGAATCTAATGATTATATAATTTGAGCATTCCTGTCCATTAGAGTTTGTTTACAACTGTAAGAAAGACAAGAAGGACAAATTAAATGTGCAATTTCCAAGTCCCAACCAATAACAAATCCATAGTTATGCCCATTTGGATATGATATTGACATTGAAAACAATAAATGGTGCTTTGTCACTTTAAGACACAATGATGTCGTGTGATGTTTGTGATGAGGTGTTGCACGTTCTTCTTTATCTTAAACAAACATATGAGGAGATTAACAATGTTTATTATTATTATTATTATTATTGTTGTTGTTGTCTTATAACTGTCACATTCTGTGAAAATTCTGGGTGATCTCTTTTGTTGTTTACAGGGAATGCCAGGTCAAGCACTGGCCAAAACACAAGAAGGTCTGCCAGCTCATTTCTGAGACCACAAAGAAACTTCAAAGGGAGATGCATGTGACCAGCTAATACAGACTGGAACACTTTATTTTGGTTCATGACAGATGGAACTGAAGTCTCAGAATAGATTGAGAACAGATCTGCACATGATGAAACCATTCTGAAACCTCTTTCGTAATACTGTATTATTGTTGGCCAATATTTATGCTTCAAAAGTTGTGAATCCATTTGTTATTGTGTTAACATGTTGATAGTGCATTCGTTGATTTCTTTGCGACAGTCTCCTCTGAAAAGCAAAATCAATAAATAATAATGATAATAATAATTCAAAAATTAATATGAGACAATAAATATCAGAATATAATACAATATAGATTATCCATTAACCTGTCATGGGACTGCAGGTGACAATTGAACAAATTAGAACTGTGTGTGGGTCACCGTGGGGCAGTTTGGGTGAAATGGGGACGAGCGTGGTACTGATGAGAGATTGGGTGAATAATTAGATCAAATTGTAAGTGAGTGTTTTTTTTTCTTTTTCTTTTCTCGGAATGGGCCTCTTACGTAATTCCCCTCCGTCCAATCTTGCTGAATACAGACATTCCGCAAGCAAAATTTGGTGACAATTGCCCGATTGTCGGCGGAGATCCCCTGAATAAAGCCCCAGTGGAAAACCTAGTCAGGCACAAAAGGGTTGTGGGTTTGGGTTTGGGTTGGGCTTACATGGATGGATGGTGGTAGAAGGGTGGGGAAAGAATTTAGATCCTGCAACTTTATGGTGTTTAAGGGGTTAATGGGTTCAGCCCTTGCTCAAGACTATCGGCCCAAGTTTCAGTGAAAAGAGGAGGAGGAGGAGGATGGGGTTCCTCTCAGTTGATCAGTTTTGGAGCTGATGTTCAATTTTCAGAGCTGTGCTGAATTAATTAACCCCTTAAACTCTGGTGAATGAAGCGCTAACTGAGTGCACTTAAAGTCTAACAGACTGATTATTGAAGATACTTACATAGACGTAAACAGACGTATCTGATTACCCCTTGAATTTCCCCTTATTCCACATGTGGTGGCTGTCATTTTATACATGTTTTCTAAGGATGCATCCTGATATATTTGGTATCTCATGAGACATTAAAACATAACTATGAAGACGGACCCATTTGGTGGTTGGTTACCTCAGAATTGAAGAGGTTAAAAGCAGATCCTCCACAGTGTGATCTGATGATGGGGAGGTCTTTGCAGGGCCCCCCTTCTCTCTCTCGCTCTCTCTCTCTCTCTCTGTTCTCCCCTCTATGTGAAAAAAACCACTCCGGATGTCAGCCGTGCTCCGTCTCATCTCACGCTCACTTTTCGCGATAATCTGCTTCCTCCTTCAATCCTTCAGGTCGTTCAGTTCGATCTGACCAAAGTGGAGACGAAGAACTCTCTCAAAGTCCGATGCTACGTCTCCAAATAACCGCTAAACAGCCCGGCTGCCGGAGATGTAAATCCATCTGCAGTTTGTGAGTGAAGTTTTCTTGCTTTTGCTGACAACAGTTTGCGACGAATCTGCTGCTGCGGATCTTCTTTCTCCTCTAATCTGGTAAGTTACAATTAATGAAAAACATCAGGGTTTACTTTGTCACCAGAGCGGAACTACGAGGTTTCTTCCAAACCCTTGATATTGTTTTTAGAGAGTATGGATTACAGTAACGAAGTTTGTGATGTGAACGTGTGGGTGGACCGGGGATGGAGGGGTGAAGATGAGGCTTAATTAGTCCTCATTCATGTCTGGAAGTAATGGAAGGCCTGCGTCATCTGAGGGGGGACTAAAAGAACGACGGAAGGAAAATTCAATCTTAAGTGAAAGCAGTAAACGATGAAGCGCTCATGCCTCCACCAAGACCGATCAGCCCTCCAGTATTTTTTGTGACGTCTGTTTCCTCATAGTTTGTTGCTGTTGTGACGGTGGCGGGAACGGGAATTATTCTCAACGACAGAACAGTTTCTTGTCGGTTTCCCACTTGGAGATGTTTGATTTAAATATTTGCATTTTAATGTAAGATGAAATGTAAAGAGATTTTTTACCAGCAGCTCATTAAGGAGCAACACCTTCGATCCGAACACCTTTAATAATGTTCCTTTGCGTGTAGAGAGGCTGTGCCTGTATTTATTGTTTACATGACATTAATTGCCTTTTTAATTTAAGCTATATAAGCAATATTCCTTTACTTTGTTCCTCTGCCATCCTCTGTTTACATGCAGCATACAATGCAATGACAACATGTATTGGGACCGTCCCATCTCAAAAAGAATCACAATGATTCAACAATGAAATCTTAGAGGTTATTGATTATGTCATGGCCCCAACTCTTGTTTAATCTGACATACCAATATAACCACATATCAGGGGTGTATCAGACGAAAAATGAATGCCAACCTCCAAGGTACAGCTGTGACTGAATTATTACAATTCAATTTTAATTCATTAAAACAGACTAAAAATCAATGTCGAATTTTTTTTTTCTAAATCAATGCAGTCCTAACTGTCTGACCCAACTCTTAATCAGTGTGTGTGTGTGTGTGTATGTGTGTGTCTGCTTGTACCTTGTGATGGCATGTCCTCGTCCACTGCACTTCAGTACATTTTAATCAAACTGAATCGTATCAAATCAAATATCTTTGAATCGGTGCTGAATCGAATTGCATCAAATCGTGACTTGTTTGAAATTGTGATGATACTGAAGTGTGAATGTGAATCTTGATGTTTTGTCAAATAACTGTACATTCTGTACAATCGATATTGCGCCATCCGTAAATAGAATGCTGTGTTAAATACTCATGGGACACAAAATACACAATCATGTGGACTAAAGTGGAATCATAAGTACGCATTATCCTTATTTATGTTTTATTATACTTCTAATCGTCTAACATGTCCAAAACATATGATTATTAATGGATGCGTTCCATTTAGCTGAATAAAATGGGCCTGGCATTTCACATGTTGACTCCAAACCTAGTTAGAGTATCTGCTTTAAGAAATGTATTTTATTAGGTTATATTTCCTTTATTCTGTGATTTATAGTTTCAGGGTCATTTTTACCATCAGTCATGCAGCATCGTGGAAACGGGACCTTTTTAACAACAGCCTCAATATGGGCAACATGAAAAAAAAATGCTGAAAAACCCCAAATCAAAATGTTTTTGTAAGACAAACCAGAGCCAAGTTTATCCAATATTAATTTGAACTGTGATTATGCTGTCTGTCAGTGATGGATGAAGCAAACATCTGAGGGACGCCATGTCTGTGGGGGAGTTTATCGAGCTCCGGGACCTGCGGCTGGACAGGGAGCAGGTAGAGCTAACCAGCACACGGTCACCCTGTTCGCCCCCACGCCTGGAGAGGACTAACGCTCTGAGGATCAGCCCAGGGAAAGTTCCGGAGCTGCTGAGCCGAGTGGGCATCATCAGAATCCTGACTGACTCCCACTATTCGCAGCTCCCGGAGGAGAGGGGAGAAGGACACAGCTTCCAGCCCTGCAGCCACGCTCAACCCACCTGGTGTGATCTGTGTGGGGACTTCATCTGGGGCCTTTACAAGCAGAGTCTGCGGTGTGCCAGTAAGTTGTCTTATGCAGGATGCTTTGCTCGTGTGGGTGTGTGGACATTTGCATGATCAAGACAGAGAGCAAGATGAGATTTGGTTAAACAGAGAAAGCCGTAACCAGAAACTGCATCAATGTCACCATTGGTCCACTTTACTCCATATTGTTAATTTGTACAGAAGAAATAACGTTTTACCTGTTAGAGAATGACCTAATTCCATCCTTTTCTATTGTCTTACTCAACACTTTACACTGGATGTAGAAGTAGAAACCTTAACCTTTAAATGTAACGGACTGACTTGGCTGAGCTGCGTCGTCTCAGCCAAAAAAAAGATGCTTGATTTCAGTACTTCAGTATCCACTGTGCCGTTCTTTGAACCAAATAAAACACATCGGTATGAGTGTATCTGACACACACGCACTTGTTTAACCTGTTTTGGTGGTTTGCTTCATGTCAACCTTGCTTAAGACTCGTCTGGAGTTTCAATAAACTTCCTTTCCAAGTTGCAGTGGTTTGTGCAACATGTCAAGTATGTAGTAAATACTCTGCCGAACTATCTATCTATCTAGTCTGTCTATTCTATTCTATTCTATTTGTCTGTCTTTCCGACAAACTATAGAGTATCTGCAGTAACCCTATGTGGCCAGTGGAGGACATTACTCAGCTATAGTTGGACTTTTGTCTACCATTAACATTAACACTGAAAATTTCCTTCACACATTTTTTTATCATTTTCTGCTTTATTATGATAGCACAGTAGTGAGACAGACAGGAAGGACAGGACACATCATTTAGCAAAGAGCTCAGG
>OMNV01016306.1:0-20868 GCA_900303265.1 Brotula barbata | reverse complement strand
GGGATAAAGTCAAAAGAATTTCATTCCAGAGAACAAATAAATTACATCAGGATAAAAAAGTCAGTGAAACAGTAATCAAAATGACTGAACTAAGAATTGGTCTGCAGACCAACTGGCACATCAAAGGTGTGATAATATCACTTCATCATTTGCACTCATCCAGCTTGCATATGAAACACTTTGTGTGGAAAAGAGGAAGCTGGTGCAAAGAAATGTCAATAATAAATGTGTATTTGCGTATTTTAGGGAAGAAGACCAGTAAGGCCATGCAGGGTTCCCACAACCTCTCGTATTACAGAGCGACAATGACCTCTTTTAAACTAGAATGCCATTGAACAGACTTCAATCAGCCTCTCACACACTGGCTTTACCCCCCTGCATTATCGTGTTGATGTTGACTGTACGTTTTCACCCATAGAACATGAATGTACACAAGCATAACACTGACCCGCCTATGTTTTCTTCCTTAGCCTCAAGTAAATTGTCAAATATGGTTGATTAAATACACATATGTAAGCATAAGCACAAGGATACACACACACACACACACACACACACTTAGAAGCTTAGATCAGCCCGAGCTGTACAGAGAGTTATAACGGCCTGTGGTCACATGGAAAGAATCTTCTTCCTAAGGTTTTCATTGACGTAAACTGGACACACAAACACTCGAGGACAAAATCAATTCATTGCTTTTATTTAAAAAAAAAAACCAGTACCACTTTGTATTGTTTAATTTAGTTTGCTTGGGGATGATGAACAAATAATTTGCACAGAAACAGTTTCATACAAGTTGTTATTCATAAAGTATAAAGACTCAAATGGTTCTTCTGTGTGTATAACATTGTTTATCATTTTTATCCCAATCCCCCTTCCCTTCCTTAGATGCTATTTTCCAAAGTTGTTTATATTGTATATACTGTGTGTGTGTCCCAGCCCCACTGGGACAGCCATGATCGAGGTCGCTGGGTCAGGGAAACAGGCCAATCAGAGATTAGCCGCTCCCTATTTCCTCTCTGGAGCAGCAAACATTCCCTAGCAGTTCAACAAAAAGACATCAGAAGAATAGCACAAATCCTTTAGTTGGTCTTCAATAGTTCTTTATTTACACAAGCTGTTAATTCCAATTTATACTTAAAGCTGTTAATGACATTTCAATGGCTGTAAAGAACAAATTTGAACATAGTAAAAACTAAACTAAACTAAAATATTAATGTTAATAGATATTAGAGTTTTTATGCGACTGGTTTTAAATGTGAGTCGGAGCTAATGGCATTGAAGAATTTCAAGTCATTTGCAACATTAACCAAATTTATTAACTTTTTATTCTTAAACAGCTGGCTGATCCAAAAATATATTTTGGCCTGGGGGAAAAAAAGCTTCGAGACTGCTCTTTGTGTTTCAGTTTTGGAATGCAAACACATTTATCCCTTGTTCACAAGCCTCACAAAGCAAAAGGATGTGATTTGTCGAGTTCCCGAGACAGGCAGCGCAAACAGTCCCACTCCCGGCCACATGGGGGCGAACGCCGAGAGTGTAGGATGTTTACACTTCCTATAACTCAGAGGTTAAAGGCCAACTGCGATAAAATGTGCTCTTGCTCACGTTCCCAGTACACAACAATCACATTTGGTGCGTCACCTAAAGATCACCGCAGCGAGTTTATGTGTAAAAGAACTTTGGTGAGTTAAGTTTTTCACTTTATGGATTCGTGACGATTGTTTAGAGCCGCGGCGTGTTTTCATTCATAGTATGATGTACAGTATGTGGGGGTGGGGTACTTGGTAATATTAGAACGCTTCCTTCCTTCCTTCCTTCCTTGTCTGTAGTATACGTTACACCCACTTCCTCTCTCAGCTCTGACTGAGGCAGAGGAAAATGAAGACAAATTCTGTCACAGTTTAAACGTTTTCCCCCTCCGGAGTTTCTTTGGTCTCCTGCCATTTTTCTGCCGTTTTCATCTTGACTTATCTGCAACCTCTCTCCCGTGTCCTGTGCTTTGAGTGTACTCTTTGCCTTTCTCCCCTCTGCCTTCTTCTTTTGCTCGTTTCCTGTCCTCATGTCTCCGGAGAGGACAAAGCCCCTCCCATCCACTGGGAACTGAATGGCCTGAATGGAGACAGCTATCATTGTCAGCCATTTCTCCGTGAACTCCCACTCCTTTCCTTGGCATCCACTCTCTCCTCTTTTTTTAGATTGTTGTTCTTTCCTATTTGCTATGTGATACTAACTTAAAAATAGAGATTGATCATAATATAAACTTGCCTGTATTCTTGTTGTTTGTTTAGTATTTTACAGTTCTACAGTATGACGTTAAAACTGCGTTAGTACATTTTTTTGGCCACTAGGGGGCAGAACGTCAAAACAAGCTGACTGACATAAAGGCTTGATTAAGGTGTTTTGCACCAAATATTGCCAAACAAGTGTCTAAGTACAAGTTCAGCAAACACTCAATGAACTTAGAGTTGTTTGTTTGTGAACTAGATTAATGCATTAACAAGATAAATTGTCCTTTTAGGCCTGAAAGGTCCAGATCGACTGTCCAACTTGTCTAACTAATATCTAGCTGTTTGACTTTCTTCACTCATTGTTGCTGTCTATACTTTAACTTTGCTACTTCTGCCAAAACATGGTTGCTACTTATTACAAACTGAATTCAAAATAACATTTGTTTTCAATTTGTAGGACACGAGATGGAAAACACTGGTTCATTTTGATTGAAAGTGTGATGTTGGTAAATCTCACAGTAATATAGTTAAGTTTTGGTGGTTTTAATCAATTTGTGTTCTAACTGTGCAATATATTTACTCTACACTGTACCTCGCAAAATGTGAAAAGCAAGTTTGAAAAGCTTCATTCAAGTGATAGGTAACTCATGTTCCTTTTTTAAGATATGGTTGCTGTTTAACATAAGACATGTGGCGTGTTGACTGAGCTTATAATTCTGTAATTCTGATGACAATCACAGGGTATTAAGAGATTCTTTTACCTCTACCTTTTTAACAGCTCTCACTCAAAAAATACCTTTGACACTCAAGTAAAGTTAACATCAGCAGCTAAATGACATTTAGCGAAGGTTGTATTCTGATGGATCCATTTTACTTGTAAGAAGTCATTGCATGACATAAATGAGACATCTGTTCTTTTCCTCAAGCATAACACAACACAAAACATATAAGGCACACTTCCATTCTTTTAATGTAACCATTTGCAATCAGATTTGATCACCTCCGTGCGCACACACACACGATTTTAATCCAGCACGCAGTGGTGAAGTCTGGTGATGGTACTAGCAGTTGGCTGCTGCAAACATCCGACTGAAAGCCCAAGAACTGAACACCAGCTTCCAGTCAAGGATGTTTACAGTAGCCCTGACTGCCAATGGGACAGGAGAGGATAATGCACCTATGGACACATACACCATCATTGTCATCATCGTCATCATCTGAGGCTCTTACATTATTACTAATCAGCCCACAGAGCTGACAGAGACACGTCAATGAATGTCCAGTTCATGTGAGTGGAAAAGATGAGAGAGCAGCGCTGGTATAATCTGGCATCCGTCCCACGTGGGCTCATATTAAACAGTGGTGACTTTTGTCTTTAACTGACATGTCCTGTCTGTTTCGTTTCCACTCTCTCTACTGTCTATTCTTAACAGCGTCAAAAATAACTTGCAGACCTCCACTCATTGTTTGACAGGCACAATCCATCATCACAAAAAAAAGTAGAGGTGGAATGTGACATTATCCTGCCGCTGTCTTTTGCAAATCTCAGGCACTGTTTGTCTTCAAATACAACCTTTTACACATCCGCCAATTCAAAATAATCACTTGGATGTGGCGAGTGTAATTACTGCAGTCAAGAAACTTTCCTTTATGCACCACCTTTTATTCACTTTTGCGTCTAGACTTCTTTTTCATGTCCCACCCTCACGATGATTTGAAAAGACTGACTACTATAGTCTGATCTGGACCGACTAGGAGAGCAAATGCAACATTTCAATTTCAATTATTTCAAGTTCCAATTTATGATTTAAATGAAAAACACCACAGGATATTTGCTCTTTCTGAACCAAAAATAACAGTTGTGCTTTTACACTCATTCTCATACTGCCTCAAATGCCTACGTGCTGTAGAAAGGTTTCAGTTATCTTGACGCTCAGTAGCAGACATGACAAAACTTTGTAGAGCGATTTATCTACCATTCTGCTACTTAAAAAAAAAAACCCGAAGTGATTATAGCTATTCCACTTGTTGGATTTTCACAGTAAAAGCCTTCCAGCCTTCCTCATATTGTACATCTCGGTAAAAATCACAGTCATCACATTAAAAGGGCACCTCACACACTTGAGGTGACTAGCATGGTTAATGGTTTCCAGTATGTTTTCTTTCCCTGGCTTTGTCGTCGGTAAGCATTCTATCAGCATGTGACATTTCACAACCTTAACTCCCACCACCCACACACACACACACACAGCCAGAGAGAGACTTATTTACCATGTAAACACAGCTCAGCTTTTCTGTGTAGTCATCACACACAGTCCCACAGCTCAGCACACATATGTATACACACACACACACACAAATCTAATTATTTCTTCACACGCAAATGAATGTGGAGGACTCCCAGGGTGGCCTTTCTGACCCCACTCCCCCAACCCAAACGCTCACTTCCTGTTCCTCTCTCCTTCTCTACTTTTCTCACTTGCTCTTTCACTGCACACACATTAACAGCAAAGTGCCCATCTCCCATGACATAATCTCCCCTAAACACATTTTTACTGCCATGTTGTGGGGCTGACCTGGGAACTTGAAGGACTACATGAGCTGCCACCAGTGTCTCTAACCACAAACTGGATCTATTATTTTGTGTGTGTGTGTGTGTGTGTCTCAGAGAGAAAGCCAGAGTGAACAAGTGCTAGTACAATGTGTGTGTGAGAGTATGTATGTCTTTGTGAATGTGCCTTTGTGTGTGTTTGAGTAAGAAGAGAGACAGCATGTAATCACATGTGTGTCCTGTGCTGAGATAAAGACAGGAATTCCATTCTCCCCATTCCTTCCCTCCTCCTTTGCTAATGAAAAACGAAACTGTCAAGCTACTGTAAAGCAAAAACAGCACGCTCTGAAACTTAATTAAACGTCTAAATTTCAATGTCACTCCTTGTCTCTGACGGTTATGAATGGACCAGATCGGATGTACGAATCTTTTCGGATATTTTTGTGACCCGGCACAACTTACTTCCTCAGTAAAGCTGGTATAAGAGATGCCGCAGTTTGTCTGAGTTAGTGCTGAATGACGTTGGGAAAAAAAAAATCAAAATTGCAGAACCACTATGCTGCAAGTTTAAAATGGGCCTGACATCATGCACACGAGACACTCGTGGCACAATTAGGATCCGTCCTGTTGCAGACTGTTGTAATGTATCAATTGCATGGTCAAAAAATGTGATGCAGAGGTTGCACTTTGTGCAGGCCTATTGTAAATGCAAACACAATCACTTGATAAGGTCTGTCAGTGTGAATAAATCAAATCCTTCAACGCTGGGACTGAAACCCCAACAGCATCTCTGCTAACTCTGCAATGTGTGAAAGAGGCCTCAGAGACACCCGTGTCAACCTGAGCATTTGTATACGACAAACACACGAGCAAAATCTGTACAAAATGACAAACAATCGAACAGAGATCAACGATGGAAACTAAATTCAATTACAAACCCTGGCTATACTTTTTAATCGCTTAAACAGTGATAAATTCATTGGTTGTTGGGTATTCTTTAGTGCAGTGATTCTTAACCTGGGGGTGCTAAAATAAAAATATATGAACGAAAAAAAGACTTTAAGATGTTAAACAGCCTATAGGCGCATTAAGAGCCTTTGTTCTTAGGTCCCACTTTATCTGAATGCTTTTAACACCAAAGAGTTCATGATAAATGGGCTTACAATGGATGTGTGACAATGTAAGTCAAAATATTGCTTCAGGAATGCTCCAGAGCCCAGTTCCATACGTGTATGTCTCTGTGTGTCTATGGCGCATAAACAATTACATGTACAGTACGTAAGCTAAAATCTGTCCTCAAACTCTAATGTCATCTAATAGAAAAATGAGATGCTCCTGTGCAAGTATGCCTGTCTGTGCACTGTGAGTGAGTATGCGCTGTCTGCATGTGTATACTTATGGGTTCTGCTCTCTCTTTCACTCTTTCTCTCTCAGGTCACTTGGGGAACAAAGCAAACTTTATCAGAACATTGCAATCCTACATTCCACAGATTCTTAGCACTTGGCAACCAGCTAACACACAGAGTGAAGAGGGAGAGCGAGGGTGAGGGCGAGGAGGAGGAGGAAGAAGGCAAAAGGCAAAAGAAAGGCAGAAGGGAGGTGAGGAAGGACAAAGAGGAGGAAGGTAGGAGAGACAGACTCAAACAGCAGGTGTAAGCACTGAAGTGTAGTCTTTTGTGTCTGCCAGTTTGAATACATTATACTGTATTGCTTAAGAGATTAGTATGTCGCAAGAATGCAGATGTGTGTGTAGTGGAATAGATTCTGTCATTTTCTTAGACCCTAATAATAATAATCGGAAAAAATGCTTGCGTCAGCTCACATTAAAACTGAACTAAACTTCCGGAAAATGTCTACCAAAAAATCTGACATATACACATGAATACACTCACTTTTTCATTGTGTTCGAGGAAATATTAATCTTAAATGATCCTTTCGTTTTATTTTGCAGAAGATTGCTTGCATGCGACATCCCATTGAAATTAGATATATTAACCGTTTTGTGCATCTTTCACCGCGCTCCCAAACACAGATGCTCTTCGCCTTGCTCAGCATAAGGACCAGAAGAAAAGCAAACGTAATCACGAAGCAGCCTTATCTTTAGATTTAACAAACCTGTTATTTCAAACAAGGGCACACACTCTATTCCACTTGACAAGCCCTGGTTGCCCTTCTTGGCTGCTGATATTTGTGTTTTGTTGCTGCCCTGCCCAGCTTATAAGCTTCTCCTCCATTGTATTTTTTTCCCCCCAATGACATCACATACCGATGTTCTCTCATTGGTTGCTGTTTTGGTGTCACTGGCGACTGCTCAAAACTGAATTTGAACTTTGAACACAGTGGCAAAGTGGAAAATCCGAGCGGCATCTTATTTGCAACTGCAGCACAATTTTCCTGCTGATCGTGCGCAATAATAACACTAAATCACATTTAGGACCAAAGTAAAAATGAACGCACATCATTATCAACATCATTGCTATATATATATATATACATATGTATATATGTACTTCACATGAGTGATTCATTCATGCAACAATGCATTCAGATCTGGGTCAGCTTACTGCTGAGTGTTCACATTGAATTGAGAACAGCTCAGGTTTGTCTTCTTTGTATGCTTAATAGTTGAAAAATCTGGCAGTATAAAGAGGCTTATCAGAGTACTCTGTAGTACATTGCTTAAGGGCACATTCCACTTTGGCTTTCATCCAGTTCACTAAACATCTCGTATTTCGATGATATCTCAACTTTTGACACTGTTTGGTGCCAAAATGCAGGTGACATTCATGAATCACACGGCGTCTAACTGACAACTGCAAAATGGCTATATTTAATTTTCCAGCTGCCATTCCAGTAACTATTTTAGGTGCATCAGTGCCCTCCACAAAAACAAATCCTGTTTCAATGAAAACAGACCCCTCCTCCCCCAAACACAAGTGGAAAAAATAAAGAAGGATAAACTTTCAAGTGACGACGCAACATTATCTTTGGAAAACACGCTCCACCATGACACGTAACGCACGTGATTTGTGTACAGTAAATACAGCAGGGTGGCAACGAATTCAGTGACATTTACAAATCAAACACAGAAAGCCTTTAAAATCAGGCGAGCACCACGTCTGTGTGTTCTTTCATTCACTCACTCAAGAGGCACCTCTCCACATCACAAATACACCAACACAATGAGAGAACTAAAGTGTGCCAGGTTAAACACCATTAAAAGGCACAGTATATCAAGGACTCGGGCACTTCGAATGACCTCTCGTAATGTGCCAAAGTGAACCTTTGAAGTGCAACAGGATTTCTTGTGTTTCATTCCCAGGGCGCCAAACGAATAATTTATTCTGCCAGCTACAATTGATGATCCTGAGATTCTAGCTCTAATTATGGTTCATTCTTTGATGATGAGTGCTCGTGGTATTTCAGCACTCCACGTTTCAGACATATCTTGTTCGTCACCGTGGCCCGCACTGACACTTTATTCAGTAGATTTTGCATCACTGAAGCACATGGTGATCTTTTCTTTGTCTGATTAGTTCATGCTAACTATCCGATTAACGTTAATTCCCAAGAAAGTGGAAAGTGTGTCATTCTCTGGATTTTTTCCTGGGATCACCTATCGTATACTGATGTTTACAACTGCAAATTTAAAAGCATTTCTCAACTACAATAAAATATGAGGAATCCCTCAAATTAGACATTAGCTATTCTTACTATGTAATTGCACAATTTCACATCATTGGAGACTCACCAGACATGTCAGAGGTGAAGGCAGAAAGCTGGGGGAGGATGCTAGACTGAACGAATACAGTAGAACACACACACACACACACCCACACACACATTTCTTTAACCAATCATTTCTGCAGAAATCACAAGCCTGAGCCTCACTGTTACACATACACCAAAACCAATAGTAAACTCCTCACAAACACCCACACACACACTTTCGCACAAACCGTCACAACCACCAGTAACATACGCTTACATATGCATGGACACACTCATATGGGCCTGTTAACAGGTCGTGCCTAGATGTGTTGTCATGGGCTACTGGACACTTAACCGGCTCGTACTCTTCACTCCAACTCTTCTCTGAAAGTCAGGTATAATCGGTGACTCAGTACCTGGATTTGTGCGATGCTGGCCTGAATCTCCACCCAGCTGGTTACTGGTCAGTGTAGTGGATTTTAGATTTACAGGTTTCTCGCTGTGTAAATTCCATGACTTTCTATACCTATGTCAGATTTTCCACTGTGATACAGTATATGGTATTTACACATTCAGTTTATTCAAAAGTTGGCATTCAGTGGCAAGTGCGAAACAAAAGCAAACATGTCCTCCTTTGTTAAAAGTACCGTCCCACTTAAACGCCAAACTTAGATTAACATACCATTATGGGACATTTTCCTTCAGATTTAATGTACAACCTGGTCTAATCTTGACTTTTCAATTTTACACTTAAACTTCTAAACTTAACACTTGTCAGTGACCATGACCCCCACACTAGTGAGTGTGTATCTTAGGTTCTCCGTAGTTTCCATTCTTTATCTGATCAAACAAATCCTGCCTTCTCTTTAACCCTCTCGCTCCCTCCTTCATTCTTCATTCACCCTCAACTCTTGGGCCACTTGACCTCCTATATTGGACTCTGTCAGTGGTTTAACAGACCGGCGGATATTCCAATCACAGTCCTGCATACTAACAGAGCTGCTGGCCCATAACACCAGAAATTATTAACACTCTTGGTGCCTAAAGGACAAAATGGCGAGTTAATGTTCCTCAACACTTTCGGGTGCATAGCAGCAGAGGCCTGCAGGAACTCTCAGCCTTCCTATGAACAACATTAGAACTGACGTGTCAAAAGTAGATAATAAACCCATGACAAGATCTGCCAATCCGACTCATAACCTCAGTGAACGCCTCAAAAACTTGAACTGTTGTGGATTTTGATAGTATTTTTCATTTTTGTGTCTACCACGTGTTGTATGTTTGAACACCCAGGATCATAGTTAATCTATAATGGTTCACTGTAACTTTTTGGGATTTTAGATCTACATGTGACCTAGATTATTAAATTGAATAAGTCTGTCAGACTGTAAAATTTGACAAAAGTTAGATGGATCACTTACAAACAGACCACTACATGTTGTCAACAGGAACATGTAGTTCAATGATTACAGATATTGATGAGTCAGTACTGTGCAGTCTTCAGTCGAGCGATTTCATAATGTGTTTCCAGATCGAAAACCCAGTATTCAGTACCTTCTTAATTAATTGCTCATAATTTGATTAATCCATTACATATCTACATTCCAGCTCGCCCTTGTGTATTATGAGACAGCAGACCAAGAACTCAGGAAGTGGCTCCTGTAACCATAGCAACTCTAGGGTCGGCCCGTGGAGGCCGGAGACCCCTCCTCAAACATGAAGAGCTAGAGGCCAGGATCAACACAAACAATCCACCCCAAGGCGCGCACGCACGCACGCACGCACACACACACGCACGCGCACACAGGATGATTTAATGGACGGATATTCATTCAAATGTTCCTAGGAGATCATTGACTCGATTACTCTGTTCGTACACTGAGCTGAGTAATATTAGTAAATAAAAGCAAGAGTAACTCCAAATGATCCTCAACTTCGGGCTGCACAGATTTAAAGATAAACACTTTCTACTATCATACAACACGGCAGAATCTACTAAAATGTTGTCAGGGCCAGTCATCAGGGACGATCCACCGTGTCCACACTCTTACCACTTACCTGTTAAGCTAACAATAAGTATAACCTCCCAAAACTTCAAAAAAAAAAAAAAACCCCAAAAAAACCCCTTCCTATTCAGAGTGCTGTCTTGTCCGGTTGGGATCATACTTACACTTTCCTCACTGTGAATGGTTCTCCTCTCCCACAGACTCATTCTGCCTGGGAACCAAACCGAACGTCATCCCAGGGGAGGAAAGAGACGGATGAATGGGCAGGGTCACATTCAGTATGCAACCAGCTACAGATTACTGATTAGCTACATCAAAATGTACGTCTACACACAGACATACTGGTTAATGAACTAAATGAAGACATGGTTGAACTGTGATCTGTGACGATTATCATGAAGTAAGAAAACTCTGCATATGAATATAAATCTGTTATACAGCACAGGGTTTTTTCACTCTTATGATCATATCTATC
This sequence comes from Brotula barbata, assembly GCA_900303265.1. Lineage (NCBI taxonomy): Eukaryota > Metazoa > Chordata > Actinopteri > Ophidiiformes > Ophidiidae > Brotula > Brotula barbata. The sequence continues at coordinate 9,897 of OMNV01016306.1, read as the reverse complement.
ATTACAACATAGTACTAATGTATATTAATTACAATGAAGATTTCTATTATCCTATAAAGCAGGGTTAGCGCTCACACACTATGATTTTTTCATCTTCCACTACATCCATTCTGTTAATCGTCTGATTCCTCAAATGAATACTATTCTATTACATTCTATTAACGTGTGACCTGATTTCTTCACATTATTTTTGGAACAGCCTACTTCAGTTTTTAGAAAAAAAATCATACAGATCTTACTCTGTGTAATTCAGAATATACTTCTTTTTATGGGAAATATAATGTGTAAATTTATATTTGTCTACAGTCACTCAAAAAGCATCTCCCTCTTCATTTACATGTAAATCCAAAGTAGTATCAATACTACTATGTACTTCATTGTTGTGACTTTTTGTGTTTCAAGATATCATTTTATTTTTTAAAGTTGCATTTGGGATTAAAAACAAAACTATTTGCACATCTAGATGACATTTGTTTCCATTCAACTAGCAATTTTTGTTGTTTTGTGTGTTTGTTATGCATGCGGCCTAAATGAATTTGGGCCTAAAATGAAGAGTCACCTTTTGTTATTTAAACGCTTTATGAAAAAAAAGAAAAGAAAGATGCTTTTGGAACAAGCAAATCACATGTTGGACCTTAAAGACTCTCTCTTCTTTAGACTGATGCAGTATATATCGTGCAAGCTCCAACTTTACAACTTGACTCCTTGTACGACAAAAAGTTAGAGTAGCATACTGTAAATTCTCAATCTACAACTGCTTTTCCAAGCTCTGTTCAGAAATTTATTAATTTAAGCTTCCTTGTTTATCTGCAAAGTTAACAGTTACCAACCGTACCCTATTTAAATGTAATTTTAAGAAACAGTATTATCTTTGACTAAATTCGTCTTATGGACAATAAACCAAGGAGCTAACTTGCGAATAAATCAACCACTCTCATCTGTAAACTTTGATGGCAAAGGGTGGTTTAAAAAATAAAATACAATAACTGATTTTTATTTATTTATTTTGAAGATAGATGTAAGCACAGTTTTTTTTTAATGTACGCCTAATTCAATTTTTTATTGAAGTAACATTATTTTACAACGCACGTAAGTTTGTGGAAAGTGTCGATCACACTCGATTTCTGCGTGTAGTTTGGCGTCATACTGTCCAGACATACCGGAACCTTCCCGGTAAGGGACGACACACTCACCCCAAGCGTTTCCCTGCAAAGTGAAGCGGAAGGCGGCCACTTCTGCTGCTCTCGGTCGTTCGTGATGTTTTGACCGCTGTTACCCTTCACGGAGATTTTTTTTGCAAAATGTAGGATAAATTATTGTCTAACATAGGTCAAAGAATAAATGTAATCTTCATTGTCGGTTCTGGTCATCTGTCCTCCATGACTCCAACTGTGCAGGGGGTCGAACTTGGTGATGCGGAAGGCTTAAGTTAAGATTGTCGAACATTAAGTTTTATTTCTTCTCGTCTCGTCTGGCGCCTTATCCCACTATCATAGCCACTGTCCCAGCTGAGACTGTCCTCTGTCAACTCTGGAGGTTTTGTAGAGAAGAAATTGCGATTTGAGTCCGTCCCCTTTTCCTTCAGCACTTCACACAGCGCATCACTGACACCTGCTGGTCATTTCTGGTACTGAGCTGTACCTGTCAAAATCCATCTCACACCAATGGACCCGTCTGTATAAACGCTTAAGTGTTGTTCGAAATTCTGATTAAACCCAAAAAGTTTTCATTACAGTGACCAATATAATGATTATAGTCTTTTATGGTAGAAATCAACTTGATGCCTATACAAATTTCATTTAGTGACCTCAGGACCAAGTTTCCACAGATACCATATATCAGGATCAGGATGCATTCTGGGGAAATCTGTACAAAATATCCAACACTTCTAGAATAGAGAATTTTAGTGGAAATTAAATATGCAAACATCTTGAAAAACATTATTGTAGTGGATTTTAAAATCATAACTTCTCCAAAAGTTGAGTTTTTTAATACCTTGTTACTAATGTGGAAAGGTCTATTGAATTTATCCAAATTCCTTTCAATAACCCTGAACATAAAGTTACACAAAAGAATCCCCACAACAGAAACACAGCTTAGTTTAACAGAATGAGCGAAGAGATTTCCAGAAAGCAAAATCCCAAACGACCTATGTCTGTCAACACAGAAAAAGCTTGGAGGCATTGTGTGTGTGTTGTACAGGGAAGAGTTCATTGCAGGTTACCCGGTCATAGTACAGTGTGTGTGTTTGAATGGTTATTCCACAGCCAGAGTTGCTTAATTTCAGCCTTTCAGGTTTAGTGGTTTTAGGATTTCAACAACAGTGATCAGTCCATGCAAAGTTTAGTTTCAGTTCAGTTCAGTTTCAGTTTGTCTGTTTCAGCAGCTGTTCTGATACTTTTCTAACCTTTGACGCTGACCACTTGAGTTGTTTTGGAGAATCCTGATTAACAATAAATATTTCTAATGGTTACAAATTGGTTTGTTATACATCCATAAATTATGATAATTTCTGTGTTTTATATTGAACAAATCAGGCTCTCAAAGCATTTTGAAATGAACGTAACATAAAAAAATGGCTTGGACTTTAAATGGATCTGATTATGATATATTATGTTTGCTGCTAAGAGACAGAATGAGCTCAGTTTAACATGATTTATGTGGAAGTCCAAGTACCAGTTACAAGCGGTTGGTCGGCGCATCAGGCACGAAACGCCACTGTCTACTGTGGCACATGACAGAAAATATTCCCAAGTCTACTGGAGGATTCCGAATGTAAACCTAATTTTTAATGCAACTGCATGCACAGAAACAAAAACCAGTGACAAGGATGTTTCACTTTCTATACATTTTAGGACTATTTGATATAGAAATACAAGAAAAGACAGAAAATATGCTCACCTGTGTTTGCCAGCCCTCATTAGTACTTTGTTTGGACACAAACAATGCAGAAAGCTGGGCCTGAAGATGACCAACAGAAAAGATAGCATGGCCAAATTTGTTTCAGTTGCACTTTCCTTTTTTTTGTTCACAGGTTCTTCAGCATGGCCCTAGATGGCCCATAATCTTATTTTGTAATCAAACCAAAAACTACGATTGACTTAGCTTAATAGCTTTACCTGGCTTGATGTAAACGATCCTTGTTATGTAGAGAAGAAAACCACAAAAAAAGTTGTTTCCCAGGAAAACAGATTTGTAAACCTGGCTACTGTATGTCTATGGAGAGTATCAACTGACAACATTGGTGTAAATAAGTGACAAAGAAGACTGACAGATGGTAATGTAACCTTGAATGTTGCTTCAGCAAAATTATAGCAGTGCTGTAATCATAATATGAAGACATTTAGTAAGAGCAACAAGAACCAATGACATTAAATTAAGCATTAATTATGAAAATGACTAATGCATGTGCTTTTGATATTGAGTTTTTTTGTCCTGGAGCTGTGAGCTACCCAAATCCTAACCCTAAACACAATTATTCCTTTCCCCTTTTTTCTTAATGTCAACCTACAATGAAACATATGTACATTTCTTTTGTCCACCGTTTCTTTTCCTTTCCACCCTCATAATTATTTTGTTTAGGAAATAAAACAGCAAAACCCTGCTGGTATCAAGAGCTAAAGGTAGCTGTTTATACTCAAAGCAGTAGAGGCAGACTGAGAGATAAGGTCAGAGAATTTGTACTTAAAACCAGAACTGGATATGTGAGCAACAGTGGAAATAGAGTTCAGATTCATATGACTAAAAACTACTGCTACATCATTCCACTGATTCACATGACACAAACTGTACAAAGTCTGCAATTAATGAATTTTGCAAAATGTTAATTGGATGCACTTACATTACATTAATAAATTCTTTGACTTTGAAAGACTTACGTGTTCTGTGCTAATATATTAGGAGGCGTTAAGTCTTGTACCAAAACAACTTCAACTAATTGTTTCTTTACAGCAAAACATATTCAAAAGGAAACCTGTTCCTATAAGAAGCAGCTGCCGCTACTGCTGTTGGACAAACATTCTGTTATCACCGTATCCAAGAAAAGTCAAGTAAGAGGTTAGCAGTAAGTCAGTGATTTGTGTCAAAGATATTATAACAGCACCAGCTAAGAGATTTTGAACACGCGTTCAGAATTCTCTTCTAGTTCAGTTTCAACCAAGTACAGACAAAAATATCACTTAAGGAGGTATCATCAATTTGCACAAATAACCCTTCCATATGTGTAGTTGTCAAAGGGGGTTGGATGAGTTCTTTCAGTTAGGACTGAGGAAGCCCCTTGGATGAGAGGCAAAACACCTTCAAGTATCTACAACCATGTCCCGCTGCCCTCGATTCGACCCCCCCTTAGCTTCCCCTTAGGAATCTTCACAGATACTATATTTTACGACATTCATACATCATATCTTGTGTTATATATTATTATGATAGTAGTATATTTTTTATGATGATTTAAATTGTAATAAACTGATTGTCCTCCACATTTGGATCTGTTGAGAAAATACGATTTTAGATTTCATCTGAGCCCATATATATTTTTATTTTTAATGATTAAAAATGATCAGATTTATAACTAAAATATAGTCTGGAAACAGTCGTACAGGTCTTACTGTCCCTCAGTTTGGGTCATCTATGCTCTGGGTGATATGTTCTCCAGTATACAGGCCATGGTGCAGTGTGTCATTTTGAGCTGCAGCCCATGCCATTTGATTGCTGGAGAAACAAGCAGCCCAGTGACCCTGGGGGTCCACTGTTATCACCCCACCAACAGCCTTCACTCTGGACTTCATGTAGGCCAGGCCCAAATTACTGGCTGCCTCTGGTGACTGACCTGAGAACAGAATAAACAATAAAAAATACTGAAGTTTGACCATAATCTCCATGGACAAAATAGGGCAGTGCAACAAAGAGTAATAGGAAGGAAACCATAACAACATTCAAACTTGATTGTATGTGTATATTATATGTATAGTATTGGTCAGTGACACAGCGAGAATATACTTCAATATGATAGAGTGTATAACGGTGTTACCTTGCTCCATGTAAAACAGGATGAGTCTGGCGAGAGTGACCTTCATAATGGCTTCTCCAACGCCTGTGGTTGACACTGCCCCCACCTTGTTATCAGCATAACCCCCAGATCCTTACAGGTACAAACATATACAATTTGAAATAAAATAGTCAAAACACATTTTGTTCTTCCAAAGACATGAAATCTTTTACACCTGCACATTTCTACTGGTTGATCAATTCTAACTGGCAACAAACATGCAGATGAGGCACAAGATGCAATTACACATCCTCTACACTAGATGGCAGAGCTTCACATACAGTAATTTTTTTCTTGTACTTCATTGTAGAAGGGAATAGCAAACTAACATTATGGACACGCATAAGTAATTTATTTATCTGTTCTTGGTTGTATTTTAACCTGGTCACAACAGTGAGGCTCATGACAATCTACAATTTACAATTAGCAGACGCCTTTACAACAACACAAGCAGGGATCTATTCAGTAAAACAACAGCAGTGAGCGCAATAGAGCTCTGGTTCTGGTCCAAGGGACCTGGATGCTAATCTAATCACTTGTTGTCAGATTAGATAGCATTGACACAACCAAAATCCACATGGGGTTTCCTCGGTACAAAACAACCCTCAGATGATTTAGCCTCTGTAATCAGCACACACTTACCTTCTCAAACAAGTTTAATTTCTGACGAAGCTAATGCAAAACTAGATAAAAGTTTATATTAACAAATTAAATATAGTGACTGTTGTCCACCAGTAAAACAGAAATTACGTTTTGACTGACATTGGCCAAAGGTCCACTGTCTAACCTTAACTGGACATAATCTAACTTGAGATTCGACACAAATGTGCAAGCAAGTTTTTAAGAAAATCATTTAAGAGTCATTCGTTAATAGCAGTGTTAGCAGTTTTGTTGCTTGTCATTACCAAACTCAGAGCTCAAACAAACAGCTTTGTCTTTTAACGTACCACATGTCAAACATCTATAAGACAAAGGCCAGAAGACAAAGTTCACTGGACAGTCTTGATGCAACATTATTATTGATATCATACAGTCCTGGCGGTGGCTTATCTTATTTTATGAGCTCAAACCACATTTCAATCAAGTCACATAATTATAAAATGCATCTTCAATTGAAGCCTGTTCTATTTTATTCTGCAACTTTCATGCATTTAAACAACAACAAACAACGATTAATTTTGATACAAATTAAATTACAAAAACCAAACAAACCACAAACACTCACTGACCTATGCAAGGTGAGTCGCCCACTCGCCCCTCCATCTTGTTCACCATCCCACCAGTTGAAGTTGCACACGCTACGTTGCCTTCCAAGTCCACTGCCACCGCTCCAACTGTGCCCATCTTCCCCCTATACCAACATACATACAAGCACCCATTATTTAACTCTATATTCATGCATAAATGTTTCTCATTTTTCATTGCATTTCTACAGTTGGCCAAACCAAGTTACTTACAGTACATGCACACTCCTTCTCCTGTGATCTATTGGCACTGTAAGGCTTGAGCTGGCAGCTGTACAATGACATCAACTAAATGAACTTTGGTGGGGCCTCTGCTATCTCTCAAATCCTTTTCTCTCATATCCCCATTCCCTCATTCACATCTTGCACTTTCCTGTTCCTGTCCTATTTATCTCCCTTTTTAAACTCACATCCTGAAACAGCGATGTTATCCTTTTTTTCGTCTGTATTGTTTTTGTGAGAGTATTTTTCACTTTGTTATGAGTTTCAGGTCTCTGTATTGTCTAAAAGGGTGGATCTATACAGAGAAAAGACTTTGACCAATTATCAAACCTCAGATTCAAGAGGAACAATGCAACTTTTGACCAATCCATGTGTTTTGTTGCTCTGGAGAAGGCTTATTATTGGGTTCCTAAATGTAGTAACTGATCGTGCTGTCGGAGTAATGGGGCAGAAACTCATCCTTTTTGTGAGATTAATGAATAGACTATAAAAGTACATCCAAGTTCAAGTCTGGACAGTTAGAGGGTTTTGTAGTTGAGTTCATTAATATTTCTTAGTTTCCTAGTGAGGGCTCCTATTTATTTCCTTTCGTCCAAATAAAAGTCCCTTTACTCCGTATCATACAACATTTACAATAGGAATGATAATAATAATAATGTCTCGCATTTGACACTCCACAGGGTTGGCACCAGGTTCCAAGTTCCTTTTCCAACGCATACAGGCGTAATCTGTAATTAGAGACTCTTCTGGAATCACAGGCACACCCATGGCTCGTGCAAATTGTTCGGCACCGTCTGCTGTCAGAAACACGTGATTGGTCTGAAACAGACACCAAGGTAACCAATTCATGCAAATGTCAATTGAAGGAAACAACTGTAACTTAAGATATTTGTGCTCAGCTTGATGTGTGTTGCTGTGGGTGTAAACAGTTAGCAGAAGTTCAGTAAAGAGAGTAAATTGAACACAAAGTGTGCATGTATTATTACTCGCCGGTTACCGCACATATGGTATGTTGTTGCAAATTTCGTATATATGTGTTTGCAGAGAGTGCTCAGCAGCACAGCACTGATTACATCAGTGTATACACCTTTTCCATAACCAGTCTTGCTAGTTGGATAGGATTTGCTATCCTGCGTACAGCTGAAACAGCACCACTCGCCAATGTCTTCCCATCCATCAGCAGGGCATCCATCTCCACCTCTCCTTTAACATTCAGCACTGACCCACATCCTGAAATATAATTTGAGTAATGACTCGATAAACAGTAGTCTCTGGAAAATATCAACAACAAATCTTTGAGCACCTGGTACACCAGCTGCATTGTGCAGGTCAGGGGTTTTCAAACAATGTTGGCCCATGGACCACCTTCCTGACGCATAAGCAATCAAGCGATTAGTTTTTTTTTTCTTTTCTTATCTATTAGTGAGATTTTTAGGCGTGGCAGGTTGCACACAATCTATCTCTTCTTGGCAGGCCAGTGGTGGACAGGGACAGTCTCATGTCACTTTCTGGGCCCAACCTAGCGCTGTACTTATTCTTCAGGTGTGCCATGGTGGAAAATCCACTCTTAACAGAGGGTTTTAGTTGCAAAGTTTTATTTAGATGGTTTGATCATTTTAAAACAATAAAACTGAGGAAGATATGTGCATTTAGGCAGATTGAGGAACTGCACACTACATTTGCTGCACAGTAAATATGACTGTAACCGAAGAGGATTCAGTTTCAAGTTTTGTTTTTGTTGTTTTATAATTTCTGTACCTGCATTGTACATGGGGTTGTTCTCCAGCAGGGTCACAGCCTCTACCACAACGTCCATTGCACTCCCTCCACTCTTGAGAATGGAGTATCCAGCTCTCACTGCTACACGAACCCCTGAACGCCCCATGTCAACATGCACCCGAGGGAAAACACCTGCTCCTCCATGGACCACCAGCACAGGCAACATGACGACCCCCTGAGAAGGATCTGGAACAAGACACAAATGTTACAGTTCATGTGGTAAGCCATGATATTGAATCGCTTACGCATAATGTTATACTGCAATGAGATATTGAAAATAATCATGCAACCGTTAGCACATTATTCATTGTTAAAGAGACTCATTCTGTAAGTATATCTTTAATTAATATAAGATTTCATCCTGCTTCATTTCAGAGGAAACTTTTCGCCCCCAGAATAACGCATATGAACGTCCTGGAGCAAGCTATCAGTTTTCAGCAGTTCAGCGGTTTTAATGCGCTGTGCCTGCGTAAACTATATGGCGGCTTAATGCAACATTAAAGAAAGTCAGGAAATTTACACACGTCTCAAAATTAATTGTGTTACTACACAAAAAATGCGTAACACGCAAAACGTTTAAGTCTTACCCAGATGACTCTCAGTGGTGTACGGAATTAAGGAGTAAGGGACGTTACTTCACTTCCGGGATAAACCTCCCTGTCAAAATAATGGTCCTATTCGTGATTTCCAAGTTAATGCGGGTGTGCGGGGGCGGGGGACGAGCGTCATTTTAGCACACAGTGATTGGTGGGAGAGGAGGAGGGGGCAGATGAGGAGGAGAGTACACACACTCTTACTATAAAGGGTTCCGAATTACTAGATATTCGTTCTAGAGGGTTGCATTGATGATTTTTATGCATTGCTTTTTTTTGATTTTATGCATCGTCCCATTAGACTTAATCCACGTTCTATGTGATCTTTAGGGAATGTTTTCATACCAAAAAATCCTCCAATTTCTTCGTATTTCACACTACCCATTCCTTTATCAGTGTACTGTTTTTTGTCCTTTTATTGAAATTTTGATCCGTTATGTTAGTGACATGACATGATTAAAGCTTTGTCTTATGTTATCTTAAACTCCATCGGAAATAAATAACGCCATCGATACTAATTCTCTCCTCCTTTCTATGTTGTTTCTTCATTTATGTGATGCTCCTTTAGGTTTTTTTTCTTTCTTTCTCTTTTTTTTTTTTTTTTTGGCAAATCGGCGTCTATGACTCATTCCGGTCCCAGGAAGCAGCACGGAACCGTTGAGAACCGTTGTGTGCTATGAGGTCTCGTGTGCGCGCTTCGTAACGGTGAGCGGAGCCCCCCATTCTCAAATGAGGGCTGCGCGCTCGCGTTGCACGAGAAGTGAACGCGCTTGAGGGGCTGCGGTCCCATTGACGGTTCCGTCTCCCTGACAGCAGCAGCAGCATCAGCATCAGCATCAGCAGCAGCAGCAGCAGCAGCGGCGGCGCTGGAAAACAAGAAGTCGCCGCCTCGCCCCGCAGCCACACAGCTCCACCGGACGGACCGGAGACCCGAGGCTGCTTCAGGGACACATGCCCGCCCCCCTCCTGCCTGGCGTGAAGGAAGCGAGATCCCCCCGCGTGTCATCATCCC